>JAVJIF010007492.1:0-66648 GCA_038442645.1 Agave tequilana
CTTGTTTTCATTATATTATTGCAGTAAATTTAATCGCAATAGATTGTGACTCAAAATAATAGATTTCTAGATAAGAATTTTTTAGAAAATATAGTAAAAACCCCAACACTTTTTACCCTAGAAAGGGGTCTCTACGAGTCTTATTGATTGCCGCCAAAACTTTGTAATGTCATCCACAAGATCATGAAAAATATCCTTACCAACAGGATGAGACCACTAAAAGCATCAAGCATATATTGCTAACAAAGTCGTCTTTTACTTAGGGCCTGTTTGGTTAAGAGTGAAAGTGAGGAAGTAAAGAAGTGGTAGTAGTTCTCTTTGGAACTTGAAAATTAGTTAGTAATTTTCCGGTATTTGAATGTTGTTGGGAGTTGTGTTTGAAAAATGTTATGTCTTTTTCTGGTGTTTAGATGGTAATATGGAAGTAGAAGTGAAAAAGTTGACCAAAAAGTTGACCGTAAAATAATATTAAAATAAAATTAATTAAGAAAAATAAAAAATGGACTATAATTAGAATGCAAGTTAGATTTACATGATCAAAAAATTAACTGTTTTGTGCTACAACTTATTACAAATGAGATTTACATGATCACAAAATTAACTTTAGCACTCTGGAAGGGAGGAAATGGTTGTGTAAAAGAAAAGAGAAAAGTAAAAGAGATTTTCTTATTTTTCTTTTCTGGTGTTTATATAGACAGAGAGTGAGCAATTATACTTCCCCATTTCCTTACTTCCGCCCACTTTCTTGTAACCAAACACACCCTAAGTATAATGAGGAAGTGGGCAGAAGTAAGAAAATGAGGAAGTATAATCACTCGTTTCCCTATCTATCCAAATACCAGAAAAGAAAAATGAGAAAACTCCCTTTCCTTTTCTCTTTTCCCTTTTACACAATTATTTCCTCACTTTCAGGATGCTACAGTTCATTTTGTGGTAAAGTAAATCTCATTTGTAATAGTTGCAGCTCAAAACAGTTAATTCCGTGGTCATGTAAATCTCACTTGCATTCTAATTTCAATTAATTTTTAGTTTAATATTATTTTGCGGTCAACTTTTTGGTCAATTTTTTCACTTTCATTTTCACCATTACCATCTAAACACCGGAAAAGACATAATATTTTCAAACCACACTTCCCAACAACATCCAAACAACGAAAAAACTCACTAACCAATTATTAAGTTTTAAAGGAAACTATTACTACTTTCTCACTTCCTCACTTCCACCTCTAACCAAACAGCCCCTTAGAGAAGGTAGTTGCGAATGTATGCAAAGATAAATACTTTCATCATGAATGCTTTGGTTTTAAGCTAAATGAATGCCACGAAATGCAATGCAGAGTATGTAGAAACTATTCACGTAGTTAAAAACGTTGCACGTCGCCACAAAATAGTCTATTTCCTTAAATGAAATCTACCACGCATTTCTTTCGTATATTAACGTTTCCTATCCCTGGCTATCTTGCTCAATGTTGTTGATCAAGATTGCCTTTAGTCACCATTGCTAAAAACAGCTTATACTTGAACTGACTGTTGAATTGAAGAATATAAGTATGAATCTTCGAGTTGAATTATGGCGAGATCCGTTGATCGAATCAACTGGATGATGGTTGGAGTGTGGTCTCTTTCCATTGGGGAATGAACGTGGTACATTCACATGTTCAATTCCGACTTCGAATGAATGAGATATTCAAGTCTAAGATTGCCTAATTCAAAGTCAAAACGGGACTAAAGGTAGCTAAATGCATTTAGTCCCACATTGGCCATGAGATGGAAGTTTGAGGTGTATAAATAGAGAAAATTAAGAACAAAGGGCGTGCCCTTTGGGTACTTGGAGCTTTCGCGCGCGATTGGGAGGGATCTATGCCCGCCCGCACGTGTGTGCGCGCGCCGCCGCTGGCGGCGGTGGCTGCCGGCCGGCGGCGCCGGTGCCGGTGCCGGGGGCCGGGCCGGGCTCGGTCTGGGTTCAGGTTCCTACCTGGCCTGGTTCTTTTTGAATCAGGTCTCAAGGGTATGGACCACTCCGGATTCGAACCAACCCGCTCCGCTTCGCCTCGTCAACAGACCCGCTCCGCAGTCAGGATCTGAACCGATCCGCCAACAGTTGCGAACCAATTGGACTGCCAACGGGTGTGAACCAGTTGGACGGCCAAAGGTTGCAATGTTGGGTCGAAAGGTTGCAGCCTTTCCTCGGATTCGAACCTGTTGACCCCTCTGGAGTGCTATATAAAGCACTCCAATCTCTCAATTGAAACACACAACTACAACACCAACAACAATCTCTCTCTATCTGAGTTCTGAAGCTCTGCATTCTGAACTGGCGGTGAAGTTCCGAAGTGACTTCCAGCGTGAAGTGGAAAATTCGTAACTCGGTTTCCGAAGCGACTTCCAACGGAGATTCTGCAAAATTGTTCTGAAGAGGAATTAGAAAATTCAACAGATTCTTTTATAAGAATTGTTGTCTGAATCTGGTACTTCTGAAGAAAAAATTCTTCAACTTTCCTTCGTCCTCAACAGTGGGTGCTCCTCCAGAGAGTAGAGGCAAATATTCGTTTGAATTTGTCCTTGTACCGCTGCTTCAACGATCCTGTGAAGGTACTGGTTGACTACGGTTCGACCGTACAGTGATTTGGTAGTGCTATCCAAATACCGTGAAAGAGTGTTGTATCTTGGGAGACCAGCGTCCATTATCCCGTTAGCACCGGTGCGGGGGACGTAATTGTCTTAAGGAGATTCGCTCTAAGCGTACCTCACTCTAAATACTGTATAAGTGGATTTAATCCTTTATACAGGGGATATACTTTACAGTATATCGAGACTGACTTAGATTCAGTCTAATTGGTGCTTTAACCAAGGAAGGAAATTGAAAGGTGCTTCTTAAATTAAGGAACGTTCTATTGAACGGAAACCTCCCACATGATATTTGCCGACCTGGCCAATTAGATTGTTGATATATCAGTGATCTTGATTAGTTGTTAGATTGATTCCTGTTAGCAGAAATCCACAATCTTAAGACAATTAACGTTTCTTACTTCTGTTCTGCTTGAACTTGCAGAAGATGTCTGAGACTAATCAAGATAGCTCAAGCAAGGCACCAAACATGCAAGCTTTGATGCCAACTCCACTTCCTAACCCGAAGCCGGAGAAGCCAGGAAAATTTGATGGCACAGAATTCAAGAGGTGGCAACAGAAGATGCTCTTCTACTTGACCACTCTTCATCTGGCCAGATTCCTGCAAGAAGATCCACCAGAGCCTGCAACTGATGCATGGACTCAATGTGACTTCCTTTGCCGAAATTATATTTTTAAATGGACTGGATGACTCTCTTTACAATGTCTACAGTCCTATCACAACGGCAAAGAAGTTATGGGCCAGTCTTGACAAGAAGTACAAGACTGAAGATGCTGGTACCAAGAAGTTCGTCGTAGGACGATTTCTGGAGTACAAAATGGTGGACATCAAGACTGTAATCAGTCAGGTGCAAGAGTTCCAACTTATCTTGCACGAGATAGAAGCCGAAGGTATGATCCTACCTGAAACATTTCAGGTTGCTACTATCGTGGAGAAACTCCCACCTGCGTGGAGAGATTTCAAGAACTACCTGAAGCACAAGCGAAAGGAGTTAAAGTTGGAAGATCTCATTGTGAGGCTTCGAATCGAGGAGGACAGCAGAAAGTCCGAGAAAAGAGCAGTAAGAACTCCTACGAAGCAAAAGCCAATGTGATCGAAGACTCAAAGGGAAAGCGTCTACTTCCAAAGGCTTAAAGCGGAAGAAGACTTCCCAGGAGTACAAAGGCAAGGTCCACGAAGGCAATAACATGCGCTTCAAGGGAACTTGCTACATCTGCAACAAAGAGGGCATAAGGCGAATGAATGTCGCAGCCGTCTCAAATAGAACAAGAATCTTGTTGATGGTCTTTTTAAAGACTATGTTGCAGTGGTAGACAAATAGTCTGTGTATTTGTACCCGAAGCTTATAAATAAAGAGAATTCTTCTGTTTATTTGCTTGAGTCTCCTATTTTGTGGCATGCTAGATTAGGGCATGTAAATTATAAGTCTTTAAAGAACTTGTCTAATCTGGGATATATTCCTAAACTCAACTTGGAAGAAATTTGCAAGTGTGAGATTTGTGTTGAGGCCAAGTTGGCGAAAAATTCATTTCACTCAATTGATCGAAATACAGAACCTTTAGGGTTAATTCATAGCGGTCTGTGTGACTTGAAATTTATGCCAACTAGAGGCAGTAAAAAGTATTTCATTACTTTTATCGATGACTGTACAAGATACTGTATGTGTATCTTTTAAACAGTAAGGATGAGGCAATAAATATGTTTAAAAACATATAAGGCCGAAGTTGAGAATCAACTCAACAAGAAAATCAAGATTCTAAAATCCGATAGAGGCGGAGAATATGAATCAAATGATTTTAGTGAGTTATGTGCTAATTTTGGTATAATCCATCAAACTACAAGCACCATACACTCCTCAGCAGAATGGAATTGCTGAACGGAAGAACAGAATTTTGAAGGAGATGGTTAATTCCATGCTCGTAAGTTCTGGAGCTCCGCAGAACTTGTGGGGGAAGCTCTATTAACTGCAAATTATATTTTAAATAGAGTACCCCACAAGAAACTTGGTCTTATACCATTTGAGTTATGGCATGGAAGGACACCTTCCTACCATTACCTCAAAATGTGAGAGTGCCTAGCAAAGGTGCTAGCACCATTACCTAAAAAGACTAAGTTGGGAGCAAAAACTATGGACTGCATATTCATAGGCTATGCCTTGAATAGTAGTGCCTACAGATTTCTGGTTCATAAATCAGAAATACCAGATATTCATGTAAACATGATTATCGAATCGAGAGATGCTGTGTTCTTTGAAGATATCTTTCCATACAAACGGGAAGCAGATAAGACTTCTGGAAAAGAACACACGAGATGGCGTTCAGGGACGAAAGTTCCGAGGAACCGACTATTAATGCGGAAACTGAACCAAGAAGAAGTCAGAGATCTAGAATCTCAAAATCTTTTGGTCCAGATTTCATAGCATACGCTATTGAAAGCGAGCCTCAAACATTTAAAGAGGCTATGCCAACCCCAGAAGCACAAATGTGGAAAGAAGCTATAATAGCGAAATAGAATCCATACTAAGTAATCATACTTGGGAATTGGTAAACTTGCCTCCTGGCAGTAAACCAATATGTGTAAGTGGATTTTCAAACGAAAATTAAAACCTGATGGATCTATCGATAAGTACAAGGCTAGATTAGTAGCCAAGGGTTATCGACAAAAAGAAGGACTTGACTACTTCGATACTTATTCACCAGTAACAAGAATAACGTCCATACGGATGTTAATTGCAATTGCAGTATTGCACAACTTAGATATCCATCAAATGGATGTCAAGACTGCATTCTTAAATGGTGAATTAAATGAAGAGATATATATGGAGCAACCTGAAGGATTTAAAGTCAAGGGCCAAGAACACAAGGTGTGTAAATGATAAATCCTTATACGGTTTAAAGCAGGCTTCAAAACAATGGCATGAGAAATTTGATAGTGTCATGATCAAAGATGGATTCACTATCAATGAATGCGATAAGTGTGTTTTACACGAAAACAGTTGGAAACGCATGTATCATTGTTTGTCTTTATGTAGACGACATGTTGATACTTGGGACTAATATTGAAATTATTAAGTCCACTAAAGAATGTTATCCAACAGTTTTGACATGAAGGATCTGGGGGTTGCTGATGTAATTTTAGGAATTAAAATTACCAGAACACCGATGGAATTAGTCTATCTCAATCTCACTATGTGGATAAGATGATAGAAAGATTCAAGGATCATGGGATAAAAGAGAATACAAATCCTTTTCTCCCACACGTCCACCTTCATAAGAATACAGGAACTGGAATACGCCAGTTGGAGTATTCTCAGATTATCGAAAGTCTAATGTATTTGATGAATTACACTAGACCCGATATTGCTTACGCTGTAAGCAAGTTAAGTAGATACACTAGCAATCCTAGTGATCTACATTGGACCGCTCTACTACGAGTATTGGGTTACGTATCACATACCAAGGAATATGCCTTGAGATATGGACAGTATCCACCTGTACTGGAAGGATACAGTGATGCTAATTGGATTGCAGATTCTGAGGAATCAAAATCAACTAGCGGATACGTATTTACTCTAGCAGGAGCAGCGGTAGCATGGAAGTCTTCTAAGCAAACATGTATTACCCGTTCCACTATGGAATTGGAATTCATAGCCTTAGATAAGGCTGGAGAAGAAGCAGAATGACTTCGACAATTCTTATAAGATATGCCATTATGGCAAAAGTCAGTGCCCGCTATATGTATACACTGCGATAATCAAGCAGCTATATCTAGGGCACAAAATGTTATATACAACGGTAAGTCTAGACATATTCGTCGTAGACATAATACCGTGAAGCAGTTGCTCTCAAATGGAATTATCTCTATTGACTTTGTATCGTCAAAGGATAATTTAGCGGATCCGCTTACTAAAGGTTTAAGTGGAGAGCGTATAAACTGCACATCGAGGGAAATGGGTCTAAAAGACTAAACTTACCGAGTCAGCTTAATGAAAACCTCACTTAGCGACTGGAGATCCCACGGACTAAGTTAAGAGGAAAAACTAGTTATGATTGACTCAGCTAGTAAGCACTTGGGAGTTTGACTCCAATCCATTCCTAAGGTGCACATAAGTGCTTTTCTACAAGTGGATTAAGGATAAGCTTAATGCTTTTAATGATGCCTATATCTTGTGTAACACCCCATCCTCGGTATACGTACACAGTTATGTATCCTGATTTTTGGAGAGTATTTTTTTCTATTATTTTCTGTTATTTAAATTTTTACTCATATAGCAGTACTGCATGATTTGACCTTTTTAGTAATCAGATTTGACCGATTTTAGTTTCAAATATTATTTTTAATATTCTTATTTTTCATGATTTTCTGGAATTTTTCAGAATTTAATTGTAAATCTTCAAAACCGGTTCGACCAGTGTCAACGGTTGACTTCAGGATTTTTATCTTAAAAATGAGATTGAATTTCTAAAAATAGATTTCACCAAAAATCTTAAAATAATATTTATTATTTTAGAGAATTTTTGGGAGACTTTTTGAGATACTTCAATTTTTGGACTTTTCTGGAATTTCCGGTGTTTTTCCCAGATACCGGGAATTTATCCAGATATTCCACTTTTCTCTTTTTCCCATTTTCTCTCTCCTTCCTCAAACGCGAGTTTCGCCAACTGGATTCATCATTAAATGCAGTGATCCTCTCCATACTGCACTTAATGCTTATGGGCAAGTTCAACTCAGGTCAAATCACCATGTCTTTTTGTCTTTTCCTTATATTTACCTTTCTGGACTCAGCTATAATCTCCGCGTCCAGCTCTTATAGCCCAGACGCGGGCTTCAATTGAATGGAGACGCAAGTCTCCATTCTTGCGTTTCTTTGATTTGAATGGAGGGCAAGATGGGAATAATAAACTTTACCTTTATATATATATTCACATGCCCTCCCATCTTCTCTCTCTTTCATTATTTTCCTCCCATCTTCCATTTCCAGCAAGCTCCAACAGCAAACGTAGCCACCAAGCTCCCTTTGGCCGGCCATTACCACCACCCACCATCTCCATCTTCTCCGCTAACTTCTTCCACCATTTCCACCACCATTCTCCCCTCCATCTCCTCCTCCATTTCCAACAACTACACCATCTTCTTCAACCCCTTTTCACCAAGAAACATCAAAGAAAACCCATCCTCTCCATCAACTTCACCACCATCTCCACCACCACCTGCACCACCGTAGCCACCACTAAGCATACCATCTTCACCTCCTCGTCATCCTCTTTCCGACGAACTATAGATTCGTCCCCCGTAACATCGTTTGCAAAATCCCATTTTGTCAAATTGAACTATACTTGCACCTTCAACCTCTCTCCTTCTCTTTTAAGGCCGGCCACCTCCTTTGGACTGGGGGCTGTGCTCTTCATCATCGGCAAGACTCTAGGGCCGTACCCTCCTTTTGGATTGGGGCCGAGCTTTTCTTCGTCGGACGCATCAAAGGAACATTTTTAGGCGAGTAACTTTACTCGCCAAGACATGGATAACTATTTTCATACTTGTATTTTTATCAACAAACGCAACCCTCAAAAGTTAGGTTCTGCTCCCTGTTTGCACTCTGTTAGTCGACTTGACCCAGTCATTAGTCGACTTGAACACTTTATTAGTCGACTACTCCCTTACTCCAAGTCGACTAGCTTATTTGAGACGCGCTTTTTTCTTGAAGACGCGACCCTACCAAACGCAACCTTATTAGTCGACTATCTTTTTCCCCTAGTCGACTAACTTTTTCCTGAAGACGCGGCTCTATGAGACGCGGCCTTATTAGTCGACTACCCATTTTTTCCTAGTCGACTAACTTTTTCCTGAAGACGCGGCTCTCTGAGACGCGGCCTTATTAGTCGACTTGGCCTTCCTCAATAGTCGACTAAGCCTTCATAAGTCGACTACTTGCCTCTCCCTAGTCGACTAACTTGGCTGTCTGCTGTGGTTAATCACTTCCTTGAATATGGACCTTATCCTCGGGACTTGTTTATATATATTGTTATTACATGACTTGTCACTTGACGAATATCACCCCTTGTCATGCTATCTCTTGACACCAGGCATGACACACTTGACTCTTTTAATTATCACGATAACGGGAATGGTAACCGGGCATCTTGTTTTACAAACTTGAATTACGTGATAGTACACATTGTACTCCTGATACTCCTGTCTTCATAATATTCCGGACTTGCTCCTCTGCTCATTCCCGAAATCGGATAATTACCTAAATAACTCATAAAATGAGACAACTTACATCGGGTCGGGGGAAACATGCGGCTATCAATATATGTTCGTGTTTACAGTGGTTTTAGGTATGTTGTGCAACTACATTTTCCGGTTTGACCTGAGGGCCTCCAGGCGACCGAGGGGAGCGCTGGCTCCCTCCTTCTTGGTACCATCTTGACAAGGGCATCCTATAAGACCCTACTGTACGCCTTGCGGCAAGTTCCGTCCACCAGCAACGGAACAATCCTGGCCGTGGTCCCGGGTATGCACGGGACCCACTGTAAACATTGTTCGTTGATACCCCCGCTAGTTTCTAATAAAACCTTGCTTACTCGGATGTGGATCTATGTGTGCTGGGACGCTAGTTCACATAGCTAGACATCAGAGTAAGACAAGTAATAATAATAAAAGACGTCAACTGTGGATCCATTTTATGCGCTTGGATTACGGTGACATGAGATAAAGGTATATAGATGAGGGTTTCCTTGTTTGGATTATTCCCTCGAGGTACTAGTCTCATGAGGTCGTAGCCTAAGCTAGTGCAATGTCTTCCCAACTTTAACTCGTTATGCTTCCTTTACTTGCTGGCTGATTATTCATGATACTACATCAACTCTCCTACTCATGTCTCTTAAGCCACTCGGCTGTAACCTGATCATTTGTTTGGGAGGTCCTGACTCCCTTGAATTTGTATGTTCAGGTTCTGAAGCGTGGATTGAAGTGGAGCCCTCCACTGAAGATCAAGCCTATTTCTTGGAACAAGCTGATTTGTCCTAGCTCCTTCCGTTCCTGATCCTTCTGCTAGCTCGGGGATCTTCTTCTCAGCCCGTGAGCACCTTTTGTTGTACAAATTGTAATTCTTTCTTTTGTATCTAGCGGTGATATAATGTACATGTATCAGTATATCACGCTCTGTGATGACTTTGTAATCCTTATGTTGGAATGTATATTGCCACGTGCTTCCGTACTCTCTTACTTGCCTGTACTGATGCTTAGCGTATATACGTGAGGGTATTTCCGACCTGCGTATGTACGTCGCAGTAACGTCTCCGTACCAGCCGGATCGGGCGTTACATCTTGTTACTAAACAAGTGGAGTAGAGTAGACTACTCTTAATAGGTCCATCACCTATGTGAGTATAGAGTTGGGTCGGCTCTTTGAGAATTTCTATGGAGCTGTTATTCCCTAAAGATACTCTCTGAAATCAAGAATGTCCAGGGTCAAAACGGACACAACCGAGAACCAAAGTTGATTTGGAAAGTCACTGTGTGAAGCTTGTTGACTTGGCTTACACTAATGGCTAACAGTTCAAGACCTAGTTCACTGATTAGCCAGTAAGTCCGATAAAACTTTCGCTATGGAAGGTTCAAGACCTAGTTCTAGGGCTGAGCATCGGGCGGTGCGGTGCGGTTTTTCTTCATAAAAAAAGAACCGAACCGAACCGAAGTTAAATTCGAACCGAACCGAACCGAACTGAACCAGAAACCGGACCTAAACCGAACCGAAAAAAATCGGTTCGGTTTTCGGTTTGGGCCTTGGGCCCAAAATTTGGGCTGGATTTAAAAGTTTGCGAAGATTCTTTACATTTGAAATTTGAAGGCAAATTTGGGCCCATAATTCCTCCAGCAGCCCAAGATTCTTTAAGTTTGCAAAGATTCTTTTACAGTTTTAAAGTTCAATACAAATTGCAAACAAAAATCAAACAAACAACAACAGGTTTTAATGTTTAAACTGTCTCATGACTCATGAGCAGCAGCAGAATTCAAAGATGAATAACTTCCATAATTCAAAAATGCATCAGTCTTGATTCTCTTGAATGGAAAAGAAGCTAATATGATGAAAATACAGATTCACAGAATTCAAAGAAAAAATGCAGGCTGCACCTGGGTGAACAACATGTCACATAATTCAAAGAATCAAAATGCAGGCTGCACCTGGATGCACCTGGGTGAACAACATGTCATTCAAAGAATCAAAATGCATTATGCAGCAGGAGATCACGATGGAAGAGAGGGTGGAGCGATCTGTCGTCAGACTCGTCGGAGATCGCGTGACTCGCGTCTGCGTAGAGAAGCTTCCGTCGTCGCCTCTTCGGAGACTAGGAGATCGGAGACGACTCAGACGAGGAGGAGGGCTACAAGAGCAACGGAGGAGGAGGAGATCCGAGATTCCGTCATCAACGCGCAGTCGCAGCGTCGATCGCCTCGCAGCCGCTTGCTTTAGTTTAGGTTTAGGACAGAGTGAGAGAGGACTCAGAGGAGAGAGCCCTAATGCCTGTCACCTCACCTGTGGGCCATGGGGCCGTGGCCCGTGGTAGCGCACCACGCGGGCACGCGGGGCTGAGCATCGGGCCTCTGGGCTCTGGCCCTCTGGGTCTGGGTTCTGGGCTCGCTCTGGGCCTTTGGAATTGGAATATTGGAATGTCGGTCGGTTTTTCGGTCGGATCGGTTTTCAATTATTGGAAATCGATCCGACCTGAAAGAACCGAATTTTCACCAAAATAACCCGCAACCGAACCCGATCACTATTTAACCGAACCGAACCGCCCGAAACTCGACGGTTCGGGCGGTTTTTTTCGGTTTTCGGGTTTAAATGCTCAGCCCTACCTAGTTCATCTATCCTTATGCAGTTTCTTTTCTCAAGTACCTTTCATAATAGAGTCAGTCTCTTTGTGTGTCATTTCCTTGAATCTCCATTCATTGTGGGGATTGTTGGAATTGAAGAATATAAGTATGAATCTTCGAGTTGAATTATGGCGAGATCCGTTGATCGAATCAACTGGATGATGGTTGGAGTGTGTTCTCCTTCCATTGGGGATGAACGTGGTATATTCACATGTTCAATTCCGACTTCGAATGAATGAGATATTCAAGTCTAAAGATTGCCTAATTCAAAGCCAAAACGGGACTAAAGGTAGCTAAAAGCATTTAGTCCCACATTGGCCATGAGATGGAAGTTTGTGGTGTATAAATAGAGAAAATTGAGACAAAGGGCGTGCCCTTTGGGTACTTGGAGTTTTCGCGGCGCGATTGGGAGGGATCTATGCCCGCCCGCACGTGTGTGCGCGCGCGCGCGCGGGGCCGGCGGCGGCGGCGGCGGCCGGCCGGCGCCGGCGCCGGCGCCGGGGCTCGGGACCCGGGTCAGGGTCAGGGTTCGGGCCTGGGTCTAGGTCTGGGTCTGGGTCTGGGTTCCCTACCTGGCCTGGTTTTTTTTGAATCAGGTCTCAAGGGTATGGACCACTCCGGATCCAAACCAGACCCGCTCCGCTTCGCCCCGCCAACAGACCCGCTCCCCAGTCAGGATCTGAACCGATCCGTCAACAGTTGTGAACCAGTTGGTCTGCCAACGGTTGCGAACCAATTGGACTGCCAACGGGTGCGAACCAGTTGGACTGCCAAAGGTTGCGAACCAGTTGGACGGCCAAAGGTTGCAATGGTGGGTCGAAAGGTTGCAGCCTTTCCTCGGATTCGAACCTGTTGGCCCCTCCTGGAGTGCTATATAAAGCACTCCAATCTCTCAATTGAAACACACAACTACAACACCAACAACAATCTCTCTCTGTCTCTCTCTATCTGAGTTCTGAAGCTCTGCATTCTGAACTGGCGGTGAAGTTCTGAAGCGACTTCCAGCGTGAAGTGGGAAATCCGTAACTCGGTTTCCGAAGCGACTTCCAACGGAGATTCTGCAAAATTGTTCTGAAAGAGGAATCAGAAAATTCAACAGATTCTTTTATAAGAATTGTTGTCTGAATCTGGTACTTCTGAAGAAAAAATTCTTCAACTTTCCTTCGTCCTCAACAGTGGGTGCTCTTCGAGAGTAGAGGCAAATATTCGTTTGAAATTTGTCCTTGTACCGCTGCTTCAACGATCCTGTGAAGGTACTGGTTACTGACTACGGTTCGACCATACGGTGATTTGGTAGTGCTATCCAAATACCGTGAAAGAGTGTTGTATCTTGGGAGACCAGCGTCCATTATCCCGTTAGCACCGGTGCGGGGGACGTAATTGTCTTAAGGAGATCGCTCTAAGCGTACCTCACTCTAAATACTGTATAAGTGGATTAAATCCTTTATACAGGGGATATACTTTACAGTATATCGAGACTGACTTAGATTCAGTCTAATTGGTGCTTTAACCAAGGAAGGAAATTGAAAGGTGGTTCTTAAATTAAGGAACGTTCTATTGAACGAAAACCTCCCACCTGATATTTGCCGACCTGGCCAATTAGATGTTTTGATATATCAGTGATCTTGATTAGTTGTCAGATTGATTCCTGTTAAGCAGAAATCCAACACTGACAACTGAGATTATTTTCTTGACTACACTACTCTTTCCTCTTTTTCTATCAACATCATTTCTTCTCTCCTTACAAGACCCCGAGTTTGCTCCTCTGAAGTTGCTTGTAAATTCCGTAGTAGTTAATTAAAAAAAAAAATGTTGTGTTCCTGTTTTGAAAATATTGTTTCACTCTCATTAGCTTTTTCGCTAGTTAACTACTGTACACCGAGATTCGACTGTATCATCAGGGTCCAGTGGCCGGACCTATATTTACCACTTCACTCTCATGAGTTACTTTACCTTAAATTATTCCTTCTAATGTCCAACGGGGAGGATGTTTTGAGTGAATATTTTGATAAAGGAGTATGGATAGGTGTGGGGAGAAAAATGTTTGCATTGTGAAATTCGAACCGTTAACTCGTGAGGACCTTGTGCTCTAGCCGATCAAGACTAATCGGTTGAACCAACCGCAGGGACACATTTGTTACTTACTAAGCTTTTATTCCTAATCATTTTTTTTAAAAATGAAGTGTGGACTTTTCAAAACTAGAAACTAACCGGGAGTCTTTTAGTAATTTTTCCTTGGGAAAAATTAACTCAAACCCCCTGGGTTTCGCATCCTGCTCGTCGCCCCCGCCACGTGCGACCGATCCAACTGAAAAATCACGAGCCTCCCCTTCGCCTCGCGATTCGTGACACAAGCCTGATTAGTTTCTATGTTCGTTTTTATTTCTAATTCCCGAACACTGAGAGAGCAGGAAGAAGCGGAGATCTATCTAGGGTTTCAAAATTTCTCCGTCGATTCCTTCCTTTAAATGTAAGCTCTCTCTACGACCCCTCTAAATATTTTGTTCAAAAGATTTGATTTTAGGTTCGCCTGAGATTGTAATTTTTTATTGTTTGAGTTTATTGTTCGTTTGAGAGCTAATTAGGAAACAAGATGGTAAAGGAGAGAACTTTCAGCTGTTACATGCTTAAAATGAAGCTATAAATCTTCAAAAATGGAAATTTTGGATGAAATGAAATGCCATTGTGTTTCGAGAAATTTCTTGTTGTTTGCATAAGAATTGGATCTTAGCTTGCTGTTACTTGGATGTTCTGGATGGAGCTAATCACGCAGAAAAGATAAAAATTTGGGAATTTTTTTTAGCTGTTTTGGACTTTACATGTAGGTTATGTTAGCCAGTTTCTTTTTGAGAGAGTTCATATTTTACTTTACTATGGTCTTTGTTGAGGAAAAGGTCTTATTTGTGTTGTATCGGATAATTGGATGGTTTTGAAATTCAAAGTGATAGTTGTTTGACTGTATCGATTCACTAAAGCTAATAATTGGAACTGAAGTCTAATGTAGGCATATATATAGTTTTGCTGTTGAAGGAAAATCTATCCTTATGTTATCAGGGCCGGTCCTAGAAAATCCAATGCCCTGGCAAAATTTTATATCGTGCTCCTAAATACACTAACCACAGTTACGCCAAAGCAAATCCTTTTTCTTCATCAAGAAAGTGTATAAAATCCATCTTCGCATAAGTCTAGCGCTCAAAAGCTCAATAATGTAACCCATTTAAGATAAAATATGCACCTTTAGCAATCTAGTCTGGTCTAATATAGAGCACGGCATCTTGGCCCAAAAAAAACAAATCAAACACTAAAACAATTCAATTTCTACCATTAATTACTTTCTCAATCAATTCAACAAAAGTAACAGTTCAAGGCCCACAAGCTCAAAATCTTGAAAAGAATTCACGAAGTAAGAGGCATTGACAGAGGGGATGAGGGAGGTGACCAACATGCCATGGATGATGGGGCTGCGGTTCAAGCCGACGATTTTGCGTGCGAAATCGGCATCCAGATGGATGGGGTTCCGGTCACCGGTCACCTCGAGTACCCGCCCGCGTCGGCCTCGATGAATTGCTGGGAATGTCTCAATAAATCACCCACTTTTAGGAGGCCAGGAGAATGTGGTGGCGAGTTGAGGGATTCAAATGAGATGATTGAATTGCATCACTTGAGGCTGGATATCGACACGCGAGGCTTTTGGCGCTAGTAGAATAATGCGGCAGCCGCAATGGGTCCAACTTTTCCTGGTGGCTTTGGGGTTTCTGGTGTTTGTGTCCGTGTCGGTGTCAGAGTTGGGGTTTGGGATTTGATGGTGGTCTGGGTTGAAGAGGACGAGATTGGTGGCCATCACGAGGATTTAGGTTTTATAGGGATGACATACGAGGAGGAGTGGGCCTGAGTTTGAGGGGGTTAGGGATTAGGGTTTTTGTTATTTCATAGGTGGGGTCAGGGGTGGGGCTACGATTATCATCATATAAGGCCTAGGGTTTTTGGACTTTTGTATAGGACTATTGATTTTTAAATATTGTAGTAAGGCCTAGCCCGGTCTTGTACTGGCTTCTCTTGAATTTGCAAAGTCGGACTGGGCTCCCAAGTAGGGGCGAGCATCGGTCGATTCGGTTTGTTTTTTACCGATTTTGGAGAAAATTCGAAACAACCGAACATGATATGGAACCGAACCGACTCGGTTCAGTTCGGTTAATTCGGTTGGCCTCATTAATAACCCATCATAATTCTAGGCTATCACCTTTAACCGCGAAATTTTCATATAAATTCAAGATTTCAATTTGTGTTCATATCATGTAGCTTGCTGTGTCATGTATAAAATCAAGAGTAAGAAGGTGTTTACACTGTGCAATTAAAGATGCAAAATTCTTTAAATTCATGAAATATGGATGCATAGAATGTTTCTTTTGGTTGCAGTTGCTAGTTTAGATTGGTTTTTTGGTTTGTATTGATTTGAGAATTGTTTATTTGCATATATTAACCTCTTAGAGATTTCATTGATCTAAATATAGATTTTTCTTTACTAAAATTAGAGAGATTCTTGATATTGAAACAACTGGTGTAGAGAACAAACTGAGCTCATGATTAGAGCAATTAGAGACAATATCTCACACTTCTGCCGAGAACATTAGTTGCCTCTCATAGCATTTAGAGACAATGATCTCATAGTTTTGTTTTTTTAGCTGTATAGTGTGCTAAAACAGAGACATATTGTTGTTCTCCCTTTTATCATGATAAAACAGAGACAATAATCTCACAATTTTGGTGATAATAATTCGGTCTATTCGGTTGGTTTCGGAACACGAAACAAAAAATCGACCGAATTGCAGCGGTTCGAGTTGGGTTCAGTTTTCGGGTATCGGTTGGTTATTTATGTTTTACCTGAAGTCTGCTCACCCCTACTCCTAAGGACGCAACTATATGGGTTTTTTTTGTGTTGAAGGGCCATGATCAGCCTATTTTTTTGGGCCCTCCTGAGTTTAGGCCCGGGGCTTGTGCTCAAATTGCCCTGGTCCAGGGCCGGCACTGCATGCTATATTGAAATTGGTGAAGTCCATCAATCTGAAACTTTTTTGACGTAAGCCTAGTAAGCTTAATAATAAATTATGCCATTGAACCTTGACAAGGATCTAGATGGATTCAAAGTGTTGCACCTACCTATCTTTGTCGGGAATGATTTGGTTAGCATATCAAAGCTGACCTATTGCCGCTCGCCTTGCAATTTGTGCTTTATCTCATTGGAGGATAAGCTCACCGACGCTTGTCATTGCTACTTAAGGACACACCGTCAGGTCCCCCCCCCCCCCCCCCCCCCCCCCCCCCCCACCCCCCACACCCCCCCCCCCTAAAAAAAAAAAAAAAAAAAATCCTTAATAAAACAGCAGTTAAAAAGAATGTGGAAGAAGGAAAAGAAAAGGGATTTACAATTTCAATTTTTTCTTAAATTCAGTTCAGGAATATAAGCATTTACGCGCAGTGGTTCTTTATTTACTTTTTAATAAATATTTTAGTTTTTGCTCATGCTTTGTAGAAATAGTTTACATTTACTTCTTGATTAATTGTCTTTAAATATGAATAATAGCATTATTAAGTGGATTCTTTTCTCAGCCAACTTGTTAACTCTGACTGGTTATGCCATTTGTTAATTGTATTAGTTTAGTTAGAGATAATGACAAAAAGAGAGAAGCTTTGGATGAATTTAGTCTTTCAATTGTTGCATGTTTGAAAATTTTCAAAATTTATATTATAAATGATTAAATACTACACACTTATGTTCTATTGAAATGTTAGATTGGAACATCTGAGTTTGCCGTGATTTTGCATTTTTTATTCGTCTAATTAGAAAAAAGACAGAAATATTTGATGAGTAATTTATTTTCAAATGTTGCATGTGTATTATTGTCGAAATTGAAGCTGATACATGGAATCATTCTCCTCTTTATCTGCATGTGAGGACTGATGTGAATCTTAGTAAATGGTTGTCTTGTGTCTCCATCCTATAGAACATTAATTGTCCATATTTATCTTTATTCTTTAGCTGGTGTTTAAGATACTACTTTATCTTATTTTATAGAAGTATTTTATTTTAGTTTGCTGTTCTTTAGGGGGGGAAAATTGATCTAGATGGTTAGACTCGAGAAGCTAGTATTCATTTTTTCCATTTTGGGTCAGCCTAAGAAGGCAGTAATAGGAAAAAGTACAACTTTCTGATGAAGTTATTGTTTAATGTTGCATATTTGATATTTGATATTCTTACATTTTAGCTGGTGTGTGCAAGGGACATGGGTTGATGTGATTTATCAATTTAGTAGTTGGGATCAACCTTTCCTCTTCATCATGGGTTGATGTGATTTATCATTTATCCGTCATCATATCTTTCCTTTCTTCTCTTGTTCTTCCCAATTCCACAACATCCCCACCACAAAGCCTAAAATTCCCTCCGTCCCACATCACATTGTCTACTGAATAAAAGATATTGAGGCTTATTTATAAGCTTTATAAAAAGACACTACTCGAATATAACCGATGTGGTACTAAAACACAATAAAAGTAACAACTAGACTCAAAATAAACTAAGACAATAGAAGACAACTAACACTTGTGTGATGTCCCCATCAAACTGCTAATATGCCGCTAGAAATATCCCGAAGTTCTAAATTTCAACAGGAAATTTATCCCAGTATGCTTTGGTGGTCTTAAAATATTGTATCTTGTGACATTGAATGTTCTATGTTGCTAAAGTCTACATCGAACAGGTTTCACTGAATAGGGAAATTGTCAGTGAACTGTGACATGACAATGAGTTGCTTTCTTTTGATGCAAGGTGCAAGCATTCATATTATAAAGTAGACTAAGAGCAACCCTTTTTTGCTTTTTACCTTACATGTTGTGCAAGTACGTAAGATGTAAGAAAATTTACACCAACCCTCTCTTCTTTAATATTTCTTATTTCACATCTCATGTGAGAAGTTGGCTCTGGTTCACTCCATTGACAAGTGTATCTTCTCATTTCTTTCCAAGCGTTATCATTATTATTTTTTATATAACTTTCTAAATGTTATTAATAAATGGTGACTTGGCCATATTGCTCTAACTTAATATATGCCTCACTTTCAGTTTATGTGGTAACTGGAGAATGTGTCTTCTCTATATAGTTCTCTCTGAAAGACTCAATATAGAAGGAGCAAACATATTTGAGTTATACACTGCTACCATTTTGACAGAGTGTTGGAAACTCTGATTTCACCTGGACTTGATCTGATTAGTCCGTGTCCGTATGGACCACATTCATTGCTCTAGTTACCATGTAAAGCATCTTTAGAATACATAAGAAACTGGAGCTGACCCTAATAACATGATGAATGTGACAGATGTGGACCTCTATTTTGAAGACCTGATCTGGATCTGAATTGTCCTTTTTGGATAATGTATAGGATTCGAAAATTAGAAATGTATAGCCTTTTAATTCTCAGAATGAATTTATTTTTTGCTGTAATTGTTCGTTTGGAAATGTTGTAGAGGTTTTCTGATGCCAGCTCTAGCTTCTATTTCTTAATCAGCTACCAAGTGTTGTTACAACATTCTGATAAATATTGGAAAGTTACCTTTGTTGATCAATGCTCCATATTATTTACAAGGATTAATTCATTCACGAGCAGTTTAGAAACTCGATGGTTTCAAGAATTATTCATGAATATTTGTGACTGATTCATAAAATGTTCACAATAATTCCTTGAATTCTCATAGAAAGTTTGATCAAACAAGTGATTTTTTTCATTTTGTGGTCTCTAGTAACTGTCGTATATCTAATGAGTCATGGTTGTTTTGTGTTGATGCTGCAATCTTAGCTTTACATAGTATTCATTTTTTCTGTATATGGTTCTAAACCTAAATTTAAAATGCTTTTCAGCTATTGAGCGTCTGTATTTTTTTTTACAAAATTGCAAACTTTAGTCCTCAACACAACTATTCCAATAACGAAACAATATCTACGTTTTTATTTCTGCAGGGACTGATCATCTCATCAGTCATCACCCCAAATTCACACTATGGCTCAACAAAACGAGCCAAATCATTCCTTGGACCCTGCTACTGTTCCTGCAAAGCGCAAACGTGGTCGCCCTCGTAAAGAAGAGGTTCCGGGAACTGAACCTAGTGGAAGATCGCAACGCCGAAGACGTAACCCACCTCGCACTGTGGGTCAAGGTCTAGTAGGGCAGCCAGTTTCTGGCATTCTGGATGGAGTATTTGATGCTGGATTTCTGATCACAGTTCGAGTGGGCAGCAATGGACCTCCCTTGAGGGGAATGGTGTTTGATTCACGGCTTGCTGTTCCTATTTCAGCTACAAATGATGTTGCTCCTCACATAAAGATGTCAAAGAGAGAGGAGATTCCAATCCCATTGCCAATTTCAGCAGAACCACCACCTCAGAGGCGAGGGCCTACTGTTCCCTCACCTTCGCCAATTGCAAATAAAGGAGTGCTTAAAGATGGCAGTCAAGTGTCTGCTTTGAGGTTGAAAGATTCTGAATCTGTGATCCCTGGGATGCCTTCAAGTGTTTCCAAAGAAGCAGCTCCAGTGACGATTCAAGTTCCAGACAATCAAAGGCAAGGATTGACAGGTAAATGTTATGAAAGTATCAAAATCAAATGCATTATCAGGGTATTATATTGAAATTTTTTTGGCTAAATGATCTGCTGAATATTCTTCAGTTGTCTGTTCATTTAAAATTACAGGCATTCCTCATGATTATTGAATTTATTTCATCCTTTCTCGATGAACACCTGCAATTTATCCTATCCATAGATTGCTTATAACTACTGCCTTTTTTTGTTTGCTTACTTTCCTCATTGCTGATTGTCATACTTTATACTATAATATGGGTGCAATGAGGACTAGAGGGAGGTCTAACGAACTTAGATGTAGACAAACAAGAAGGATATGTTAATGCTTCATGTTTCTGAGGAAAGTTAATGGAGCTGAATGGAAGAAAAATGATTCACATTCCCGACCCCAAAAAATTGGGATGTAGGCTTTCTTCTTCTTCTTGTTATTTTATGTAGTTACAGTTAAGAGCTCTAAGATTTAAAGATTTTCAATTTCAAATATATTATTTTATTCCAAAATGAATCTGATTTTATTTTAATAATTTAGAACTTTTGATGATGTCGTAATGTTCTAAGTTCCAGCTTTTTCTAACCCCCTAAAGGAATGCATGCTTGAATTCTAAAGGGCAATGAAACTGTAGGTGAGCAGAAGCTGGATTCTACAAACAAGGAATCACAGGGTAATGAAACTGCAAGTGTGCCGAAACTGGGTTCTACAAGTCAGACACACAAGGGTGATGCAGCTACAGGTGAGCCTAATTAGGCTGTGGAAGCCAGACAACTCTGGGCAATCAAACCGCAGGTCAGCAGAAATTGTGCTCTACAAGCAAGACACCTCTGGCTAAAGAAACCACAGGTGACCTGAAACTGGGTTCTTCAAGCCAGACTACCCTGGGTACTGAAACTACAGGTGAGCTGAAACTGGATTCCACCAGCCCCTCGGGTACTGAAACCACAGGTGAACTGAAACTGGATTTCGCAAGTCAGACACCCCTGGTTTCTGAAACTGCAGGTGAATTGAAACTGGATTCTACAAGCCAGACACCCATGGGTGCTGAAACTGCAGGAGAGCTGAACCGGGATCCTGCAAGACAGACGCTTTCGGTCAATGAATCTGTAGGGAAGCCGGAGCCTGATTCAACAAGCCTGATATCACCTCAACCTCATGCTCCATCTTTTGTGTCTGACCCTGACTTCATGGAAGTGAAAATTCAAAATGATTCTGATCAGGTCAAGTCTAGGCTTCAGCGGTTGCAGCAGTGGCCTTGACCGCGCAACGCCATTTCTGAGATATTGCAGGAAACTAAAAGCGATCCAGTCGATAATGGCAACAGCCAGTTGCCATCTAGTGGTGGGTTCTAGGTATTTAGGTAGTGGCCATGATGAAGTTTTATTTTGTGCGCATGGCCTTTTTGAAATGTAACAGATGCTTTACAACTGTAGCCTGCGGTCGACAACAACTAAGTTGCCGCTATCTAATGTGCCTCGCTTGATCTCATGTGTTGATTTAATGTTGTCGTAGTTCACCTTTCAAGCCTCATTATTAGTAGATAACCAATGTGAGTCTTTGAAATAGTCTGCGTGCTGAACAGATTAAAGCTTTTTCCCTTTCAGTTAATGCGTCTTTTGATCTGTCAATGGCAGCAGTCAAGTGTCCCCTATCGATAACAGCCACGGTGAGTGGGATTCTGCCTTTCGCAATGAAACTTATGTTTTGAGACTGTAAAATGCAACTGTAAACGACTTTTCACTGTTGCCAATTTTCTTGGTTACATAGACAGCCTGCTGGTAAACTTTTTCAGTTCAGTTCCAAACTTCTGAGTTGTTGAAATGCCACTGATGCTTGGCATTCTTTCTTTCTTGCTTTCCTCTGTTTTCCTGTTAAAGCCTCCTGTTTCAGTAGTATCTTGAATGGTGAATGATATGTAGGTTAGAGAGAGTGAATGATAGATGCTAAAAATTGCAGGTTGCACCTATCGATATTGCGAACAATAACAGGCAGAATACTTTCAGGCTGTGCCGTGTAAGACGTGATTCAACATTTGAGAATTGTGTTTGAATGCAGACGGATGTCTGAGTTTTCGCATATCGTTCATCCAACCAAATTATGCATTGCTTTGAGCGAATCCTGCTTTCATAAGAGCTTTGATCTGACCAAGCCACTGGAACCCAAATCAGTAGAATCATCTTTGAAAATTCAAGCAATTCAATCTCTGAAATCAGCTGATACTAAAAGGGGGAAAGGTCTGCAATCAGTTCACGCGAAGAATAAGCTAAAGATTCCCAAAAACCAGTCTTGGCAGGCACCTTTCCATTTTAATTGTTCATCACATCAATTGGCAATGGATGAAGCACCCGGATACAAATAACACAGAAAGCTTGGAAAACTACACTGGTTCAAAAGGTGAAGTGCCCTGAATTCTCTAGTTCTAATCCAAATTGATGGGAAGAACCGCCACAAGCGCAATCAAAGTAAGGCCAAAGGAGTCATCTCCGCCCCATATCAGCATAAGATTCTGACTGCAGTGATGAGCTGACGAGCTAACTGAACAAAATGTAACCCTCAGCGGCATAAAATGCTGAATCGAGTTCACTGAAACTTGCTACCATAGAAGCCGTTTCCACCAGGGACCAGAATCGGCCTGACGGGGCTGAGGAAATGGAATGTGGCACGGAACTGTGAAAGGCTGGGTGGCGCCTGTTATAAGCGGTGGAGCAATGCAGAGCTGCAAGGATGGGGCTGCAGTACCTGAATCAAATATGAAAAGTTGTCATTGGCATCTAATTGCAATTGTTATACTACACCAATATAAGTAAACTTTGGTAATGAAATATTAAACCTACTTAATAACTCAAATGCACATATTCATGATGCATTATGCTCAAACAAGTGCAGTTTCCAACAGCAAATATTCTCATCTTTTATTTATCTGTGTTAAGGGGGTTGATTTTCTTGAGCTTAAGCAGCATAATCAACAAAATAGTTTCTTGCATATGCCATCTTGCTTTTCGGGTTTAATGGCAACACCCCAACCCCCCCCCCCCCCCCCCCCCCCCCCGGCGCTCATAATAGTCTTGGGAAAAAGTCAGCACTAGCAACAACAGCAATGTCTGAAGTCAAATTGTCAAGAAATGGTCATTTTTCTACAGGGCATTCACAACCATATTTGTATTACATAGCTAAACGGTGAGTGCTTGAACATTGATTTTGATGCTTTTTTTTCCTCCCTGTTATAAGTGAAGCTTTTCTGCTGCTCCATATCAGGAAAAGACTTGAGCTTCAGACTCTCGTTCCACTACCAATGCCTGCTATAAACCAAAGGAGCACAGCTCTCAATAATTTGTTTTCATCCAGTGGTTCTGATCCCAGGAGACTATAGGTTGGCTTTAAGCTCTATTTCCACTCTCTATCATTTTACACATGAATTAGATTACATTGCTATTTGCCAGAAGAGAGCAAGGCTCTTTGATCCACAGCTGTACGCAGCTCTCATACATAAAATACACACACAACCATGTCATGGCAAAACTAGTGACCGGCTGTTTAAATTCAATAAGTTGTTTCAATTTGAAAACAAATAGGCATGTTATTATAAACTTGATTACCGTGAATCTTTGGCATATTGCTTTGACACGGGTTCAACAATGGGTATATTGATCCTTGAGAGAAAACTGGCGCTCCTTGAATTGCATCCTTCAGTCAAAAAACAATCAGCGAGGGTAAAAACATATGCAGAAAGGGAAATGAAAACTGAAAAAAGGATCTAAAAAGCCATTAACAAAATAAAATTTGCAAAGTGCTCCATATAATGTCATCACAAGGTTACAATCAAATAAGGCGCAAATTTTGCCACTAAAACAGGGTCTGGCGAGGCATTGAAGATGCTAGCGCATATAACTTGTCACTCTAAACTGAGAAACCAGTTCGCACCATTGGGAACAAGGAGAAACTAGGTACAGGAGATTTGACAATGTAATCTTTAGAGTGACATTTGAATGAAGATTTTCAATTATTTGGTGAAATATGTCAAGATTTCTTGCCATTCTATTTAGCATGGACACTTTTCATCAAGAGATGTCCATGTTGGACATGTGCCACGCACTAGCGCTTCTTAGACACTAACGCTTTCCAAACGTGTCCTTAATTTCATGATGTAATTTTTAATTTCAGATTTTTTTTGATTCTTCTCTGACACTCCCCAAACACTTCTAGGAGACATTTTGATGGGGGACGAACAAAGAAGAAGGGGGATATAATTGGGAACGAAAACTAAAAAATCTCAACCGAGGGGCTTGTCACTCAAGAAAAGAGTTTGAAAATCTCTCCCTAGGGTATCTCACTCAAAAGTACGTTGGCTACACAAAATCTTAAATAAGCATCTTAATTATCAATCATCAACTGAGAATCTCTAAAGCGGTCTTTATCTTTTATACGCTTACATCACATGAGAACTTCAACCATATGTGGGAACAAAATAAAATAAATTAACTACACTAACGAACTAAAAAAAACTAAAAATAAGATAAACCAACTACATAACCAAATAAAACAAAGTAAATATAAAATAACCTAACTACATAACCAAGTAAAACAAATTAAGATAAAACAACTTAACTACATAACCAACTAAAACAAACTAAAATAAAATAAACTAACTATATAACCAACTAAAACAAACTAATCCATTAGATTTTCCCATTATTTTTCCGGGGTTGGAGAAAACTCGACCCTATCGAGTGCAAATCTCTCTGACTCTCAATCAGACCATGGTAGTGATTGTGGAGCCGTCATTCATTTACCAGATTTGCATCAAGTGAGACACATTAAATTATTCTATAAAAAAGACGAAGAGTGAAGGTCTATTTTCAATTTAAATTTATGGTCATAAAAATGCATAAAAACATTATATCTTATCTTATTATTAGAATTTAGAAAATGTGTTTGCGTGTGCATTTTCATTAATGTGCATGTCTATATTCCTAGAGAAAAATATACACATTGATGTACTCTCCTTCGCGCGCGCACAAATCCACATAAAATTGTTGTGATGTAATCGTGTACCCATTTTTTTTACTTTTTAAGGAGTTGTGTCATTATGTCTTAGTTGTGTTGTGTCTGTATTTGTCACGCCCCGCTTCCCAAATACGCTGGAGCGGAGACGCGACGAGAGTCGGCGACGTATATACACGAGGAAATACCCCATGTATATACGCTAAGCCTAAATTAACCTGAACAAGCTATAATCAGAACTATAATAAAATCACTGCAACAATACATATACATGATAACAGATGGATAATGACAAGGATATGGTAGCTGAAAGCGATAAAAGACAGAATCATGAAATAACAGGAATAGAATGACAGGCTAAATACGATATACAAAAATCTAGGAATAATAGTAGGAACGGAAAATGTAAAAGTACCAGAATCAAAGGAAGAGGACTCAAGCTCCTCGCAAGGCGTACCGCCTCATCAACCACTTGCACATTAGAAACAATTGTCCAATAGCTGGACGTGCAAACCCAGGGTCGTCAGAACGCGACCATAATGAGTGTGTGTGTAAGGGGAAACAGCTCGTGCAGAAGAAACAATGTGCATAATTAGTAATAAGAGCAACTGCAGATAAAAGAGACCATATAACAGATAAATAAAAGAACTGTAATAAACATAATAACAACACGAATAAAGATAGGCAACAACTGATCAATAGTAAGCAAGCTGCTGTCACAATAGGTAACCTATCATATGTCACTAGGCTGGCATCCAAGTCTGGTCAGGGTTATAGTTATATGTCTATCACAGTAATATAAATGTACAGTCAGGTGATTAATGTCAGTCACAATACATTAACAGTTTATTTTCATTTATTATGTCAGCGAACACCAATTGCCACCTGTAATAGACGCATCCCATACTACGCCTACTACATGTGTCAATCAGGGTCCTAAGTTATTGAAACTGATTGGTTGGAGACATTATCCATACTTTAGGTGGGTCCCGTACATACCCGGGACCACGGCCTCAGTTTCCTGGCGCTGAACCAGGCCGTACCGCTAGGTACTCAGTAACAGTAACAGTAACAGTAATCTCACTGTGAAAACAGTGGAACAGTAACAGTACAGATGGGATGCCAGTCATCCCCCAGGAACCCTGCAGTGGAACCCTCAGTCGGCTGCGCAACCTGTATCCTAAGTCCACCCAAAATACAGACGCTGTCTCCTCCATCAATTTCCCCAATCCCAGTGTAAGTTATCAATTACTTTATTATTTATTTAATTCAGTTAAACCAGTCAATGTCCATATTATCTAAAACATTGGGACGATACGGTGACAGTAACAATAACAGTACAGTAACAGTAAATCAGTGATCGTATACACGGTGAACAATATCAGTAACAGTAACCGTGTATACGATGAACAATAGGACTGTACCGTGGTTACGGTCAAACAATCATTTCCCAGTAACTTCAATAACATGGATAAAATAACAGTAACAGTCTAGCTACTGCCCAATAAACAGTCTCAACTAAAGCTGATCATAATCTCATCCATCCATACTAAAGAGGTATCATAAACTATTCCATCAACTTATATTCCCAATACCATCCTCGTAAATCGTTAAGTGTCAGTCCGTATCAGTGTAAGCCAAAACAGTAAACTACCATATCAATGAATCTGTAATTAGTCCTCTCCTCAACACAAAATGTTCTAGTCCTATAACCACAATAACTGAGATCAATTAATAACTGTTATCAAACTCCAAGATATAGATCACTGATATCGACTAGATTACCATCATCATAACTCAATCTCTATCAATAGGTGCAATCAATAACTATGCATGTCCTCGAGATCAACAAGTCAAACACATACCCCAATCCTATTAAATAAGAAACATCCTCAAATACATGTGATCTGGAATATCTACTCAACTACTCCAGTCATATCTGATATGTCCTCAAATACTCACTAATAAAGTCATTTCTAACTACTAATCATCACATAATGTAATAACATAACTCCCAGGTCAATCCAAAGTCAACACAACCAACTCATGATTCCAATAGTACATGCTCCACAAGTATCAATACAAATCAAGCAATCTGATATAATAATCATTATTCCAACATATATCAATAATCAATACTAGTCCTCTCACTCTAACATACAACTCTGATTCCCAAGTCTTCACAATCCACTCCTATTAAGATTAATCATAGTATCCCAACACTCGGCAATATAACATGTACATGCACCTAAGTTCTATTAGATCAAGTCATTACTACCAATATTCATCTCTTGAAGTCACATTCATCCATCAATAATTATTACATAATCTATGAGTGAAGTCCACAACCCATCAAGTAACCATACACAGCTGACAGACTCATATTAGTCGACTAAGGCTATATACAAGTCGACTAGGGGAAAGTATAGTCGACTAATCAAATGAGCCAAGTCGACTAACTCCTCTGCCAGAACACAAATCAGAGGCATCCTAAGATCTGATCTCTCACACAATAAAACTTGTATATGCATCCTCTCTCTTGCACATATCAACATACACAATCACTACTTTAATCTATGTACATATACACATGTATTATAATGGAATCAATTACATATAAAAAGGAACCGAAAAGGAGTAAACACTCACATCGGGAAATCTGGCCGTTGCCGGGCGAGTCGCCGTTACGGTTGCTGTGGTGCGGTTCTTCGCTGTCGGACTGCATGAGAGGGTAGCCAAGGTGCTGGAGAAGGCCACCGTGCCGGTCTCCGACGATGACTTGGCGTGGATCAGGAGAACTCGCTGCTCGCCCGGGGAAGATGGGGGCGGTCTGGATGGTGCACGGCTGCCCTTGTTGTTGTCGCTGTTGCTGGTCCGGATCTCACCGAACAAATCCAAAATGCTGTAACACATAACCAATATATACAAATAAATATAGATGCACGCTAAATACCCATATGTGCATACGGATACATACGCGTATACCCCTACACGTACATATACAAGCATACACATACATACATACCTATTAATTAAGACCCATTCATTAATAACTAAACTATACATATAAATGATTAAAGAATAAATTCATGCATAAATATATACCATGCATAACTACATGCATATACATGCATACAACATCCCACTCACGCACAAACCCAAACACATTTAAATAACTTCCCAATTATTACACAAATGCCATTATACATGTAAATAAAGCTAACCTCGGGGCATCTTGCGGCGCACCGATGGAGGCTCCGACGGAGGCGTACGGGGTCGCGGAGGGTATCGTTGGATAGAGCAACTCGCCGTGAAGGGCGTGGGGTGCGTTCGCGCTCGCCGACGTCGATCAACGGCATCCCGCGAGAGCCCGAAAATGGTTTGGAGTAAGGATTTGCCGCACACAATGAAACACACACATATCAAAAGACACTTTCATGCACAACAAGCAATATTGCAGACTACTTTCAAGTACATTCCACTTTAAGGATATAAAGCCTCAAGTTCAAAGATCATGAATTTTCAAAGGATGAAAGCAGTATAATACAACTCGTTAAGAACACAAAATTGCACAAAAAAATCTGAACTAACCCAAAACATTTTCAATCTTTCTGGTAACAAGATTTGTTACAAGGTATTATTTGGATTCTAGTATAAATAATAAAGACCTGACATCCAAAAAAATCCAACATTAAAATGCTACAGATATAAAATATTAAGGGGCTCACCGTCGGAGTGGTGACCAGGAGGAGGGGCTTGGACTCAGACTTCACCCAAGGGGCTGACGCACGCGGGGAGAGGGGCACAGGCTGGAGGTGCTCTCGGCTAGGCGTGGTGGAGATCGCGGCTATGCTCGGACGCCGGGGAGGTCGCTGGATCTCGCCGGAGGCGCGGCTGTGCTGGGGTCGTTGGTTGCTGCGCGGGTTGGGGCGACCATGAGGATGGCTCGCTGGACTGCGGCTGTTGGTGTGCCGCCGTAGAGGAGGAAGGGGAGAGCTGCTCCGGTGGTGCCGTGCGTGGATCCGGGTGTAGGTGAAGGCGGCTGCAGATGATAGGTTTAGGGATTAGGTTAGAATTATAAAAGAGGGATTATATAGGATGGTTTAGTTAATGGGTTTCGGGTTGAATTGGGTTACGGGTCGATCCAAATAGAGTAACGGGTAGGATTAGATAATGGGTTTGAGGGTATGGGTTTGACTAATGGGCTTGGATAAATAGGGATATGAAATGCAATAATAATAATGCTAATAAAACACTAATAAAATAACCATTATACTAATAATAAAATAGATAAGTAATACTAACACAAACAATAATTAGCAATACTAATTACAACAATAATAATAATAATATCAATCTATAATAATAACAATAATAAAAATAATAATTAACAATGAAATGATAATAGAAATATCCACTACCAATAATATCAATCAATAATAGTAATAACAATAAATAATGATCATAATAAAAGAATAATAATAATAATAATAATGGAAATAACTACTAATAATATTAACAACTAATAGAAATAAAATAATAATAATAGTTAGCAAAGAAATGTCAATGATAAATAATGGTAAACATAAAACTAAATTACTATTTACTATCTCAAAAATAACTTGCATATTTAATAATAATAATCACAGGAAAAATAATAAATTAAGTTGAATAAATAAAAATACTCAGTAATTCAAAATAAATACTTGAAGAAAATAAAAATACAGTAGTTTAGATTAGGGATATTACATTCTACCCACCTTAATAAAATTTCGTCCTCGAAATTTCAATAAAGCGAGGAATGATAAAAAAAAAACTCAAATTAGGAAGAAGATGAAGCTTCCACACCACTTCTCACTGCATCAAGACTTCACCACGCTTCCGCTGCGCGCTCTGATCTCCGCTACCGGCTTCAACAAGGAGTAACCAATCTCAAGAGATAGAATCAGGAGGAATGAATAGGAAAGAAAGATGAAATCAAGATGGACATCCAAATCACTCTAAATGAAGTGTTGGAATCATGGATATCAACAGATCAAGAATGGAATTCCAAAAGGGAGGACGATCAATTTCAAATGGAGTCAATATTATCATGTGAATAGTATATGTATATTGCAGTGTAAATGTAACTTGTTTCAGGTAACCGGTAAGAACTAGGTCTCTCTTGCGAAACAAAAGTCAAAGATTCAGGATCGCAAGTCGAAACCTAGGCTCTGATACCAAAGAAACCATGTCACGCCCCGCTTCCCAAAATACGCTGGAGCGGAGACGCGACGAGAGTCGGCGACGTATATACACGAGGAAAATACCCCATGTATATACGCTAAGCCTAAATTAACCTGAACAAGCTATAATCAGAACTATAATAAAATCACTGCAACAATACATATACATGATAACAGATGGATAATGACAAGGATATGGTAGCTGAAAGCGATAAAAGACAGAATCATGAAATAACAGGAATAGAATGACAGGCTAAATACGATATACAAAAATCTAGGAAATAGTAGGAACGGAAAATGTAAAAGTACCAGAATCAAAGGAAGAGGACTCAAGCTCCTCGCAAGGCGTACCGCCTCATCAACCACTTGCACATTAGAAACAATTGTCCAATAGCTGGACGTGCAAACCCAGGGTCGTCAGAACGCGACCATAATGAGTGTGTGTGTAAAGGGGAAACAGCTCGTGCAGAAGAAACAATGTGCATAATTAGTAATAAGAGCAACTGCAGATAAAAGAGACCATATAACAGATAAATAAAAAACTGTAATAAACATAATAACAACACGAATAAAGATAGGCAACAACTGATCAATAGTAAGCAAGCAACTGCTGTCACAATAGGTAACCTATCATATGTCACTAGGCTGGCATCCAAGTCTGGTCAGGGTTATAGTTATATGTCTATCACAGTAATATAAATGTACAGTCAGGTGATTAATGTCAGTCACAATACATTAACAGTTTATTTTCATTTATTATGTCAGCGAACACCAATTGCCACCTGTAATAGACGCATCCCATACTACGCCTACTACATGTGTCAATCAGGGTCCTAAGTTATTGAAACTGATTGGTTGGAGACATTATCCATACTTTAGGTGGGTCCCGTACATACCCGGGACCACGGCCTCAGTTTCCTGGCGCTGAACCAGGCCGTACCGCTAGGTACTCAGTAACAGTAACAGTAACAGTAATCTCACTGTGAAAACAGTGGAACAGTAACAGTACAGATGGGATGCCAGTCATCCCCCAGGAACCCTGCAGTGGAACCCTCAGTCGGCTGCGCAACCTGTATCCTAAGTCCACCCAAAATACAGACGCTGTCTCCTCCATCAATTTCCCCAATCCCAGTGTAAGTTATCAATTACTTTATTATTTATTTAATTCAGTTAACCAGTCAATGTCCATATTATCTAAAACATTGGGACGATATGGTGACAGTAACAATAACAGTACAGTAACAGTAAATCAGTGATCGTATACACGGTGAACAATATCAGTAACAGTAACCGTGTATACGATGAACAATAGGACTGTACCGTGGTTACGGTCAAACAATCATTTCCCAGTAACTTCAATAACATGGATAAATAACAGTAACAGTCTAGCTACTGCCCAATAAACAGTCTCAACTAAAGCTGATCATAATCTCATCCATCCATACTAAAGAGGTATCATAAACTATTCCATCAACTTATATTCCCAATACCATCCTCGTAAATCGTTAAGTGTCAGTCCGTATCAGTGTAAGCCAAAACAGTAAACTACCATATCAATGAATCTGTAATTAGTCCTCTCCTCAACACAAAATGTTCTAGTCCTATAACCACCAATAACTGAGATCAATTAATAACTGTTATCAAACTCCAAGATATAGATCACTGATATCGACTAGATTACCATCATCATAACTCAATCTCTATCAATAGGTGCAATCAATAACTATGCATGTCCTCGAGATCAACAAGTCAAACACATACCCCAATCCTATTAAATAAGAAACATCCTCAAACACATGTGATCTGGAATATCTACTCAACTACTCCAGTCATATCTGATATGTCCTCAAATACTCACTAATAAAGTCATTTCTAACTACTGATCATCACATAATGTAAATAACATAAGTCCCAGGTCAATCCAAAGTCAACACAACCAACTCATGATTCCAATAGTACATGCTCCACAAGTATCAATACAAATCAAGCAATCTGATATAATAATCATTATTCTAACATATATCAATAATCAATACTAGTCCTCTCACTCTAACATACAACTCTGATTCCCAAGTCTTCACAATCCACTCCTATTAAGATTAATCATAGTATCCTAACACTCGACAATATAACATGTACATGCACCTAAGTTCTATTAGATCAAGTCATTACTACCAATATTCATCTCTTGAAGTCACATTCATCCATCAATAATTATTACATAATCTATGAGTGAAGTCCACAACCCATCAAGTAACCATACACAGCTGACAGACTCATATTAGTCGACTAAGGCTATATACAAGTCGACTAGGGGAAAGTATAGTCGACTAATCAAATGAGCCAAGTCGACTAACTCCTCTGCCAGAACACAAATCAGAGGCATCCTAAGATCTGATCTCTCACACAATAAACTTGTATATGCATCCTCTCTCTTGCACATATCAACATACACAATCACTACTTTAATCTATGTACATATACACATGTATTATAATGGAATCAATTACATATAAAAAGGAACCGAAAAGGAGTAAACACTCACATCGGGAAATCTGGCCGTTGCCGGGCGAGTCGCCGTTACGGTTGCTGTGGTGCGGTTCTTCGCTGTCGGACTGCATGGGAGGGTAGCCAAGGTGCTGGAGAAGGCCACCGTGCCGGTCTTCGACGATGATTTGGCGTGGATCAGGAGAACTCGCTGCTCGCCCGGGGAAGATGGGGGCGGTCTGGATGGTGCATGGCTGCCCTTGTTGTTGTTGTCGCTGTTGCTGGTCCGGATCTCACCGAACAAATCCAAATGCTGTAACACATAACCAATATATACAAATAAATATAGATGCACGCTAAATACCCACATGTGCATACGGATACATACACGTATACCCCTACACGTACATATACAAGCATACACATACATACATACCTATTAATTAAGACCCATTCATTAATAACTAAACTATACATATAAATGATTAAAGAATAAATTCATGCATAAATATATACCATGCATAACTACATGCATATACATGCATACACCAACATCCCACTCACGCACAAACCCAAACACATTTAAATAACTTCCCAATTATTACACAAATGTCATTATACATGTAAATAAAGCTAACCTCGGGGCATCTTGCGGCGCACCGATGGAGGCTCCGACGGAGGCGTACGGGGTCGCGGATGGTGTCGTTGGATAGAGCAACTCGCCGTGAAGGGCGTGGGGTGCGTTCGCGCTCGCCGACGTCGATCAACAGCATCCCGCAGAGAGCCCGAAAATGGTTTGGAGTAAGGATTTGCCGCACACAATGAAACACACATATCAAAAGACACTTTCATGCACAGCAAGCAATATTGCAGACTACTTTCAAGTACATTCCACTTTAAGGATATAAAGCCTCAAGTTCAAAGATCATGAATTTTCAAAGGATGAAAGCAGTATAATACAACTCGTTAAGAACACAAAATTGCACAAAAAATCTGAACTAACCCCAAACATTTTCAATCTTTCTGGTAACAGGATTTGTTACAAGGTATTATTTGGATTCTAGTATAAATAATAAAGACCTGACATCCAAAAAAAATCCAACATTAAAATGCTACATATATAAATATTAAGGGGCTCACCGTCGGAGTGGTAACCAGGAGGAGGGGCTTGGACTCAGACTTCGCCCAAGGGGCTGACGCACGCGGGGAGAGGGGCACAGGCTGGAGGTGCTCTCGGCTAGGCGTGGTGGAGCTCGCGGCTATGCTCGGACGCCGGGGAGGCCGCTGGATCTCGCCGGAGGCGCGGCTGTGCTGGGGTCGTTGGTTGCTGCGCGGGTTGGGGCGACCATGGGGATGGCTCGCTGGACTGCGGCTGTTGGTGTGCCGCCGGAGAGGAGGAAGGGGAGAGCTGCTCCGGTGGTGCTGTGCGTGGATCCGGGTGTAGGTGGAGGCGGATGCAGATGATAGGTTTAGGGATTAGGTTAGAATTATAAAAGAGGGATTATATAGGATGGTTTAGTTAATGGGTTTCGGGTTGAATTGGGTTACGGGTCGATCCAAATAGAGTAACGGGTAGGATTAGATAATGGTTTGAGGGTATGGGCTTGACTAATGGACTTGGATAAATAGGGATATGAAATGCAATAATAATAATACTAATAAAACACTAATAAAATAACCATTATACTAATAATAAAATAGATAAGTAATACTAACACAAACAATAATTAGCAATACTAATTACAATAATAATAATAATAATATCAATCTATAATAATAACAATAATAAAAATAATAATTAACAATGAAATGATAATAGAAATATCCACTACCAATAATATCAATCAATAATAGTAATAACAATAATAATGATCATAATAAAAGAATAATAATAATAATAATGGAAATAACTACTAATAATATTAACAACTAATAGAAATAAAATAATCATAATAGTTAGCAAAGAAATGTCAATGATAAATAATGGTAAACATAAAACTAAATTACTATTTACTATCTCAAAATAACTTGCATATTTAATAATAATAATCACAGGAAAATAATAAATTAAGTTGAATAAATAAAAATACTCAGTAATTCAAATAAATACTTGAAGAAAATAAAAATACAGTAGTTTAGATTAGGGATATTACAGTATTTCATGTCCTTATCCATGCTTCTTAGTTGTCACTGACTACATGACAAGGTAACACACTATTCACGCATATTACATATCCTAACATACATAGTGCTAACATACATAGTGTCCTTAGTCAATGTCATTTCCGCAAAAGACTAGTTACAAGATTCACAACCTACTTTCTCAAGCATAACTTTCTATCTTGCAGAAGAACAATTTTCGGCAGTTAAAAGTGTCTAACTAATCAATATGGTTAAAAATGTTAAAAATAGTTAAAAATGTTTAAAAACTTATTTAGATAATTAGTAACATTTTAACATATTTTTGGATATAATTGATGGGGTTTAATCACATTTCAAAAAAATATTATAATACATAGTAGTTGTTGCAAAAAAAAAGATTATTTACATGAAAGTCATAAATTAATGTGTAAGACTGAATATCAACGTAGATAAAATAAGCTTTAGTATATTTCATTAACAATTAATAAAAAATTAATTAATTATATATATCCTAACAAATTAAATCCCTATGTTTTTGTTTGGTAATTAATTTTTTAATTTTAAACTAACAAAATAATTAGATAAAAAGTAAATATGCATATTTATTTTAACAAATTATTGAATATGAAAGTGGCCAGGTTAAATTAGATAATTCATTATTTTTTCCTTCCAAACTAGTCAATGAAAGGTCAACAGTTAAATAAATAATATACTTACACTTTGACTTTAATTAACACAATATTGTTAAATTAAATATTAAATAACTTATATAGGGTGGTTTGTTGGGCTTTTGGGTTGAGTTATTTCTCAACCCAAAAACCCATCACTTATAAACCTAATAAGGTAACCATCCGAAAAGGGAAAGCCCTAACCTGCTCGTGAGCGTTACCGGGTCTCGCACCGCTCTCCTCCGACCAATAGTGCTCGACGCCAAGCTCCTCCACCCTCCTTTGCATGTTGTTGAGCTCCTCTTCCCTCCTCTTTTTCTCAATCGATCTCGTCAGCACTCCCCTCATCTCCTCAGGCCTCCCTCTCTTCTCTAATCTCCTCTTTTCTCCAGCCTTCCCCCTCTTCTTCGATATCCTCCGCTCTTCTCCAGCATCCCCCACTTCCTTTCTGGCTTAAATTTCTCCTTATAGCACAGATTTGCAGTGAAGATGCTTTGGGTCTTCTCCGAGTCGAAGATTAGTATTTTTTGAGATCTCTCTTTTTCTTTGATTTTTTGGCCAAAAATCCCTTGAAAGTTCTTTCTTTCTCACTTTCTCTGTGTGGGCTAGTTTCAGTTAGTATCAGCCAATACAAGTCCGAAACACCCAATATGAGCTCGATTCTACTTCCGTATCAGTGATTTTTTACCTTGATACCCGCTACCGAATACGATAGCCGATTGTGAATTGGGTCCGGCCGATTGCGAGATGATACAACTGATTCGCATTGGAATACGAATCTGCCGATATTTCAAACCATGCTAAGAAGTTAACGACAATGTTTAAAATAATGATAACGTAATAATAACTTTTTTCTTTGTTATCTTAATATAGGTTATAACGTAATGCATAACGTAGGTTACGCGATTTAATATTTATTTAATAAAAATAAATATATATACTATATTTAAAAATTTTTATAAATAAAAAATAATTTAAAAAATCTAAATAATATCAAAATAATATATAATACATTTAACAAGTCTCACAATAATTTTTAGTAAGTATGACAATAACTTTCACATCCACGAGTTATAATAAGTTCGCAAATATTACAAATTTCATAATAAATTCTCAAACATAACAAACTATAATAAACATGATAATTGAATTATAACAAGTATGATAACAAACATGATAATTTTTAGCAATTATCTTTTGAACAATTATCTTTTGATAATATTATCTCAGCCAATATTTTTAACAATTATCTCTCTCTGGCCTTTCCCTCTAGATATTTCATTCTCTCTGCTCTCTCCCTCCCGTCTCTCTCAGAGAGAGATGCAAAGAGAGAAAGAGATTGGGATGGGGGGAGAGAGATTAGAGGGAGAGAAAGCAGAGAGAGAAGAGAGCTTACATGTGATTGGAGACGACGCCGGCGAGAATCACGACGGAGAACCACCGCTTAGAGATGACGCCGATGAGAACCACCACGACGGAGAACCACCAGAGGTAGGTCTTATTCTTCTTTCTTCTTTCTTCTTCTCAGCGTCGCCGATGAGGTTGCAGAGAGGATTTTTGAGAGGATTTTTTGGCTCTAAACCGAGCGAATTTGGGGTTTTTATAAAAGGTTGACTTCCACCATAACGTAAGTTACAGTGTGTTACGTTAATAACGTAACGTAACGAACGTTACGGGCAAAATAACCATAGTTATGAAATATTGTGTTTTTAGCATTGTTACAAAACAATTGGTCGGTGTTAGGTTATATAACGAGTTATATAACGGGTTTTTTAGAACACTGGCTAACGATAAGGCATGAATGATGGAATTCTCAATTCAACTTGATATATAAATTCATTTACATGATCTAACCACTTTGTAGCATCTTTTGAACATCAATTCCATATCAATCGTTGCATCCTTATTTCCCAGGCCACAAAGAGGCATTCTTTGGTATGGTCAAGTGCCCTGCATGGAAAAACAAATAAATGGCATTCAGTGTTTGATACAGGGATCACCAGTGCTAATTAATAATGGCATCATTAAGGGAGATCTTCAGCATGGAAAATTTGAAATGAGACATGACGAAATTCCTCATCAATTAATAAATGTCAAACAAAAAGGTAGCTTGCAACAACAGTATCAGACACTAAAGTAACCAAGGTTACAAATACCAACAGTAGACATTCAAGTATGCAATTGTTATTTGAAGAAGCTACTATATTTTGTAAGCAGTGAAGAACGATGAAAAGTGTTTCAATACATTGCATAAAAGAGAGAAGACAATTTCATTACGTGTTTTCCACATCACTAGTACAAACTGTAAATTGTAACTGATGAACATGGATGCGGGGAATCAGATAGAAAAGAAGAAGGCTTTCTTTATGCCTTGTCTACATATCTTATATCATCACACTGATACCAATTTAAAAAAGTAAGTTGAATTACAAATATATTTCCAGTTTCATTCAACGAAATAATACGTATCTCCTTGACCTAAAATCATTCACAACAAAGCCCTTTTGACTACTTCTCAGTTCATATTTCATAAACAGTCATCATTTTGATGCAAACCTTCAAAATACAAGCTAACATTGAAACTAGAACATTAAGGAAAATCATTTTTGAAAAAAAAAATGTCACTGTCTAACAGAAAACAAATTAAGTGACTTGATGGCGTAAGTCTATCAGTCAAGCTGCTATGGCACAAATAGGAACTGATCTATACAAGATCCATAAAGATTGATTAACTGACGTCTAAGAGGCATAAGTTTGTATAATTCCAATGGAGATATGGCACTATGTAATATATCAGCACTTTAAATCTTGAATTAAACATTTATTAGAGTAATCTGTTTTTAATATGATGGTGATTGTTCTTGATGTTAGCATAAAATAGTTTGCATAAGATGGTGTTAAGGTAAGTACTATATCCTCAATATACATAGTTGCCCTTAAAACTTCCTAATCTAATTCATAGAACTAAAAAGTGATCTAAAGATTACAATCAAGTTTTCCATGGATTTAAAAAGGCATCGGCCAGAAAAGATCCCAAGGTGACACAAATCTACCTCATGCATCATGAATATCTCAACCTTTATGTAAATAGCCTTTTAGTTGGTTGATACATGGACAAAAAATTTAACACCACAGCATTTCTGCACCACAATGGGAAAGGTTTTGGAACAAGACTTAAAAAGTCAAGAAAGCTCCATAAATTTACCAAGTTTTATGCCAAATTCCCGATCAAGGAAACTACAAGCGAAGAAATCACCTAGTCATAAAACCTGAACAAGTTGGCACAGGTATATTTCTTTTTGGTCATGCAATTTAAGATCATTCAACCACGGAGCAACTCTCCAAGTTCCTAGTTGCTCTACACCGAGAGAGTAGTAGATTCCCCATATAGTTTACATTTATCACTGAGCCATACTATAAGTCAGAATCCCTACGGAATCACATCTCCAACTTTGAATTAAATCAAATTCAATAACCCATTATGAAGAACAGAATTCATAAATGCATACCCTGCATCAGAATTATTGATATATATCAATGGCTTTGGTTCTCTTAGGGCCTGTTTGTTTCGTTGCAAAACGTCGCAAGTCGTAAGTCGTAAACTGAGAATGGAAAAAGTGAACTGTAGCAGAGAAAATATATTGTGTTTTATGGTGTTTGGCTGATAAAGTGAAGTGTAAATGGAAAAGTATATTGCGTTTTACGGTGTTTGGTTGATAAAGTGAAAATGTAAATGGTAAAGTATATTGTGTTTTACGGTATTTGGTTGGTAATGTAAAAGTGTAAGTGAAAAAGTTGACCACAAAATTAACTGTAGCAGTGATTTAAATATTATAAATACTATTAAATTAAATCTACTATTGCAAATTAAATTGTATTAATAAATTTGAGATAAAAAAATAATAATCTTAATATTTTATTTATAACAATAATATTAATAAAATATTAGTACAAATAGTAAAATATTAACTAAATAAATAACATAAAATTTTAAGAAAATCTAAAGAACATTAATAAAATTTTAAGAATACTAATAAAATATAAATATTAAAAAATCTTACAACAATAATAAAATATAGTTATAATATTATAATATTAAAATACTTGAAAATTATTATAATATAAATTTTATTATAATATTATTGTAATATTATAGAAATATAAAATTAACAAAGTAAAATATAGTTATAATTTAATAATAAATTATCATTATAGTATTATTATACTGAATTATTATTACAATATTAACATAATAAAATATTAATATAATAATAAAATATATTATGATATTAATAGAGTAATTTTTTTATTAAAAAATAAATAATTAAATATATAGTAATTTTATATTAAAGTATAATATTGTTATATTAATAAAGTATTAACTCTAAATAAAATAATAAAAAATGGAATAAGTATTAATAAAATAATAAAGTATTAAATAAAATATTAAATTAAAATAGTAAATTAAAATAGTAAATTAAAATAGTAAATTATTAAATATTAAACAATATTAAAAACAATAAAAAAATTAAAGATTAAAATATAAAATAATTAAATAATTAAATAAGAAATTGAACACTATTTAAAATATTAAATATTTAATAATATTAAATTATATATTGATTATCAAGTAACTGTTTTGAACTGTAAGTGTACTATAAGTGCGAGTTACATGACCACAAATTAACTGTAGCAACTGCAAGTGGGAAAATATGAGTGTAAAAGTGAGATTTACATGACCACAAATTTAACTGTAGCAACTGCAAGTGGGAAAAGAAGAGTTGCATTTTGCAACTTGTTTTCAGCGAAACAAACGACGGAAAATGGAAAAGAAGTTTTACGACTTGCGTTTTGCGGCGTTTTGCGGCGAAACAAACACGCTCTGAATCTCTTACTGAATCAAAATTATGAGCTTGGAAGTCAATGGTTCCGGCGACATCACCAACAACTCCCTCTGCTGGAAGTAGAAACCTGAAATTAAAGGGCACATGATGCAAAACGGGGTATGAGAGTGAATCAGAAATCAGTGATATGATAAATTTTGCTACGTTCCACCAACTATTACGATCTTGAGTAGAAAAATAATTAAAACAAATAATGCAAGGTGATGAATTTAACAAAACGTACAAGTACAGGTGGACCTTTCACAATTTGAATAAACTAAAGTAGCTACCGGTTACGAAGGCAAAACTTGTACTCTCAATATATATGATCAGCAAATACAGGGCAAGCAAAATCTCACAGTCTCACAATATAGTGGCAGCAGTTTCAATCGGTAAAATAATAAAGGATAGTTATCAACCCACAAATAAATAGACCGTGTTAAAGAAGATTTACCTACTGATGATTATAGAGATATCTCGGAACTGTACTTGGTACTGATGCGTAGAGCTCTTCGTCACAATCGTAACGGTACCAATATCGCCTGAAACGGAGCCCGAATGCGAAAGTTACGGCCCAAAAACGAAGTAGGGTCGCTAAAGGGTCTGTGTTTTGATAATAGGTCTAGATCTGAATTGAAGCTTGTGTCTTCTTCCTTCTTTGAAGCAACATGATGATGCTGGAGATGGTGCTGATGGGTGATGTTGCGTCCGTCAGAGGAGATGGCGGTGTTGGTTTTGTTGGAGGAGATGAAATCAGTGGGTTGTTAGAGGTTTTCTTGGGTTCCTTTGGATGAATTGTAAAAAAAGACGAGAAGAATAAATAGTTGACGTTTGCTGTTGATGGCTTTTTGTGGAGAGGAAGAAAATAATTGTTGATTTTTTCTAGGATTTGTTTGCAGGTGAAAGAAATAAGAAAGAGAAATTAGATTAAGATTTATTTGAAAGAGGTTAGGAAGTAATATTAAACAATATGAGAGAAGTTAAATCTCACATAATAAAATTTATCAAAATTCTTCATTGCTCATTGTTGGTACAATAAGGCCTTTATATAGGCTTTTACAAAATTGAGTCCAACTCAAACTCAAACTCCTGATCTAAATAGAATTACAATCGCAAAATTTAGAAACTCAAAATAAAGAAACTAAAAATACAAAAATAAAGAAAGAGAAAAATCTCAAATCCTACTACAACTTCAACTTGGACTGGGACTTCTTGGATTCATCTTTTTAGCTTTTTCATCTTAAATAGATGTTTGCATTATTCTCGTCGGGTGGGAGAAAACTCGACTCCGTCGAGTTTAAATGGATTAGGTCTCCCATGCTGCACTGGATCAAATCTTTGCAAATCACCTCAATCTAGTTGTGAATCAACAGTCGGTATTTTTCTTTTACAACAGTTTTAAGTACCTGTGAGTTTCACCAGTTTTGGTGGTGATAGTCTCATCCTCTAAAATTTTATTAACCGTCTCTGCTGTAATGGGATGAGTATCTGGGAGTGGGGTAAATGGGGATCTCTCAAAGAGTGGCTTAGGAGAATGCTCAATAATCAAGGAGATACAATTAAAACTTTTATAATCCACTAGATCATTAACATTGAAAGTACAACTAATGTCATAATCTCTAGGAAGATTTATAATATAAGTATTACAATTCAGTTTATTCAAGATCTTAAAAGGCGCAGCACTGCGTACATGCAACATTTTAACAGTTCCCGAAGGAAACTATTTTGGATAAATCCGAACCATCACATAGTCGCCTACATTAAAATTTTTAAATATTTTTTTACTGTCAACTCGTAGAGTAGACTTCAATTGCTCCATTTATTTTCATCACTGATCTCTATGTATAATTTTTGCATGTGTTTATGTGATGCAAATGCAGGTGCAGACTCGAATACTTTACAGTGAGATGGTATCGGTAGTAAGGGAGGAAGTGATTTACGGACATGATATGCATGATTAATGGGCGATAAAGAAGGAACAGTAGCAATGAGAGGTGGAGAGGGTGGAGTTGGCAGCAAAGTCAAAGTGGACGTTTGCTGGGGCCGTCCAGTCTTAGGTCTCAAGGGTAGTAACTTAATTTGCTTACCCTCGTGCTCAAATTGACACATATTGGATCGACCGTAAATTGTGATATTTTTGTCAAACAACCATGGTCTAATTAGTATAACTTGACCCACATTCATGATGATCACATCACACTAAATCTTGTCTTTATAATGATTGAAACTGACTGAAACAAGACATCAATGTTTGACCTCAAGTGCTATGGAGTCAATTCAAGACATTTTGAATGGGTGGACGTGGGGTATAATCTCTAATCCAAGATTTTCACAAAGCCTGGACGATATTGCACTGATACAACTTTCACTGTCCACAATTACCTTACAACTCTTATCTTCAATCTTGGTGAACGTGTGAAAGGTCGCAGTTCTTCTCCAATCGTCCTTTTCTGCTGGTGGAGAGGGAACACATTTGACGACAGACAAATGAGTAGACGGTATTGGCCTAATGCAGTTGAGACCAACATCATCGCTTGATGATTCGTCGTCAGTTTCAACATCTTAGTGATAGGTATACTCATCAGAATCTGACTCGGTGGCTTCGATGGGTGTTCCATCTATTATAGTGATTTTGACAAGACTCAGGCAACTGGCTGCTAAATGTCCATAACCTTGGCATTTGTAGCACTTGATTGTGGAACTAACTCTGGAGGAATCAGGACCCTTGTTTATGTTGTCCCGCTCAAGACTCTTACCCTTGATGTCATCCCTATGTTAAGGGGTTTGGGTACTAAACCTATGGGGTTGGAAGGTGGAGAAGGTCTAGGCACTGAAGTCCTATAATCGTAACTCTTTGAAGTGTGACTAGTCCAAGCAGAATCTAAATTTTGGACTAAGACATACGCTGCCTCTAACTCGTTGACTCCTCTAACTAACAGTTCAGTTCGTACGTCATCTCTAAGGTCGGCTCTGAATCTAGAAAGAATTTGAGTTTCACCTTCCTTATGGAGGGTACTGCATCTGTGAAAAATTCATCAAATTTCTCGACATACTCTTTTGCAGATTTGTTACCCTAAGTGTGTTGGTGCCAATTGTCCATGAGACGAGCACTAAACGATGGTGGCACATACTTTATTTCTAACTCTTCTTTCATCCTATCTCGTGTGTCAATTGGCGGTCGACCTCGGGCTGCACGTCAGTTTTCTAGGTTGGTCCAATACTGACTAGCTTGGCCAGACAGTTTCATTGCAGCGTACTTAACTTTCCTAAACTCAGTAAGTTCGTATTATGTGAAGTATCTATCTAGTTGGAGTGTCCAGTCTATGAAAAGTTGTGGGTCGTGATGTCCCTCAAAATTGGAAATATCGATCTTAATGCTTTTCAGATATTGATTCTCGAGATTGGATGTGTTCTCGATGTTACGTCGGTTGTTTTTAGGTGGAGTTTGATCACGCGTGGACTCCACTTTGGTCAACCTTTCATCGAGTGTTTTAAGGGTATCTAACTTGGCATTTATCTCGGCGAACATGGGGCAATCTGTTGGGGTGGTGTGAGATTCGCTAGACTTTTCTAACAAATATGGGTGATCACTACAGGTGGGTATGTACTATGCAAAACTTAAAATGACGATGAAGAGATGCAAATTTAGACTAGATGATTTTTTTAATATAAGAAAATAGTAAAAATTTCTAGTAGATGCCTAAGTGATGCAAATTCTACCTAGCCGTGCTCTGATACCAAATTGATGTGAAATAGGGTATGCGAGTGAATCAGAAATTGATGATATGATAAATTTTGTTACGTTTCACTAACTATTACGATCTTGGGTAGAAAAATAATTAAAATAAATAATGCAAGATGATGAATTTAACAAAATGTGCAAGTACAGGTGTACCCTTCGCAATTTGAATAAACTAAGGTAGCTACCGGTTACGAAAGCAAAGTTTGTACTCTCAATATATATGATCAGTAAATACAGGGCAAGCAAAATTTCAGTCTCACGATATAGTGGCAACAGTTTCAATTGATAAAATAATAAAGGATAGTTATCAACCCACAAATAAATAGACTGTGTTAAAAAAGATTTACCTACTGATGATTACAGAGATATCTCAGAACCTGTAGTTGGTATTGATGCGTAGAGCTCTTCGTCAGGATCGTAACGGTACCAAGATCGCCTGAAACAGAGCCCGGATGCGAAAGTTACGGCCCAAAAATATAGTAGGGTTGCCAACGGGTCTGTTTTTTGATAAAGGGTCTGGATCCGAATTGAAACTTGTGTCTTCTTCCTACTTTGAAGCAAAAGGATGATGCTGGAGATGGTGTTGATGGGTGATGTTGCGTCCGTCGGAGGTGGCGGCGGCGTTGGTTTTGTTGGAGGAGATGAGATCAATGGGTTGTTGGAGGTTTTCTTGGGTTCCTTTGGATGGATTGTAGAAGAAGACAAGAAGAATAAAGAGTTGACATTTGATGTTGATGGCTTTTTGTGGAGAGGGAGAAAATAATTGTTGGTGTCTTTTTTAGGATTTGTTTGCAAGTGAAAGGAATAAAAAAGAGATTAAATTAAGGTTTATTTGAAGGAGGTTAGGAAGTAATCCTAAACAATATGAGAGAAGTTAAATCTCACACAATAAAATTTATCAAAATTCTTAATTGCTCATTGTTGATACAATAGGGCTTTTATATAAGCTTTTAAAAATTTAATCCAACTCAAACTCAAACTCCTAATCTAAATAGTATTACAATCCTAAAATTTAGAAACTCAAAATATCAAAATAAAGAAACTAAAAAAAACAAAAATAAAGAAAGAGAAAAAATCTCAAATCTTATTACGACTTCAACTTAGACTGAGACTTCTTGGATTCATCTCTTCGGCTCTTTCATTTTGAATAGATGTCTGATCAGCATATCATCATTAGAAAACTGAGCAGAATTTATGAATAAAATATTGAAAGAGCAGAACATCGCATGATTTAGCTTCACAACAACTTGGACAAAGTCAGCTGAAAATACGACAAGAGTATCTATGAGAGATCCTACTGTAAAACTTTTTTCGTGCTTTCCATTTTCCATCTTTCTCGCTTTCTTCAATACGATGTCTACAAAATTCCAAAAGATTCAGAATTATCTCAGAGTCCTAAATTACGACAGATTTACCATAGTGCAATCATACTCCAAGATCTTTAGAGGAAACAACAACTAAGCATTGCAAAACAAAAACATAAAGCTTGATAATGTTAAATATTCAAATGGTGCAGACAAGGGATTAGAGATCATCAGATATACAGAATAATGCAAGCATTCATATGACAATGAAATATCACAGCCATTAAATCAAGGTTAAAGGCAACCAAACTACATACAAGCTACACTGGATGAGATCCAAACAAGTATGATTTTCCACCAAAACCAACCTAGTTGGAATTTCTATGCAATAACCAAAACAGCAAAGCCTATACAGAAAGCATTTACAGATAGATTACCATTTCATACAAAATGAAAACTAGATTTACTTAGAAAGCTTAGAAACAATTAAACTGCCGAATCCACTATACTGCATCGATGGAGATAATATTTCTGTTTCTCTGTGGTAACCAAGGTAAAGATTTGGATGTGGGAAGTTGGTGGGAGGGAAAAGAAGAAGACACCAACAGTAATATTATATTCCAATAATTGGGTCTCCTAGAGTAGTTTTTATCTATGTCATGGAGCTTAAAACTAGAAAAAAGGTGCTAACACTTGATCTAACCAAAGCCTCCTTGGGACATTAAGAAATTCTTAATGATCCATGTTAGGACATATAAGCTAACCAATCCAAAAAAGATAATGCAATACGTCTCACAAAGATATATTATTGCTAGTTTTTATTGTATCCATAGTGAAGACACGTATTCTCATCTGGAATTCCAACAATAAGATGATTGGATTTAAGGCGTGAAGGAACTAAAACTGAACTAGGAAGCTGACACACTTGATGCCAGTAACATGTTTAGAGCAAGTTTCCCCCATGCTTGGCCACCTTGTTCATTCAGAATAGAAAACGGGACTCACATAACTAGATCAATTTCATATAATTTTTCTTCATAATTAACAGAACCCAATTGAGATTTCTAGTAACAATTAAATTCCCATTTTCAATATTAACATCCTAAATAAGGAAGAAACAGACTAAGCCTAGGTAATAAACACAGATCAGATCACAAACCAGTAGTGACATTAGATCCCAAACAAATAGCAGATAAATGCATCAAGCTTCGAATGAATCGCCATTGAGAGATCATATGAAACCGCAATATCCCAAAGACCCAATTGAGATCTCTAGCCAACAATCAAAACCCATTTCACTTAGCGAGCAATCACCATCAAATCAACAGAAGAAATGCACCCGTTTACATAGACCCAGATAAGATCTCCAATCAAAACAACAAAATTTACCGTGGCCCTCATCGAACGAAGCAGCGTGGAGGATCCCAGAGTCGAGAGATCCGTCCTTGACCTGGACCTCGACGGGCAGCCCCACCATGCAGATCGCGGCGTATAGGAGACACTCGCTCAGACAAGGAGAGCCGTTGCCGTCTCTGCTCCTCACACCCATCATCTCCTCTCTCCCTCTCCCTCTCTCTCGGTTCCTTGTGAGATGAGAAATGAAATTGGTCACTTTTGGTTGCGAAGTTCCGGTTAGTTGTTTTGTTCAAACAAGGGAACGAGACACAGGCCTGAACGAGCTTCTAAAATTTCGTACGTGTTTGTTATTATTGTGCTTTCGAACATAGGAGGCTAGGTTAGGTTTGGGATTCTAGGTCCTTTTAAACGAAAGAGTGTGCTTGGATTCTTTCTAAGGTCCTTGTCCAACCAAGTTGGTATGAGTAAGTTATAGAGCACAAATATCTTCACGGTCACTGGTTTCACTGATGATTTGAACATTATCTCGCGGATATTTATTCTCTCCAGACATCGTACATTTATTCTCTCCCAACGTCACTCCAAATTTATTCTCCGAAAGTCGTCAATAAATCTGATAACTCAATTTGAATATGACTTGAATTTTTGGGTTTGAGTCCTAAAATTTGTATTTGATAACTTATTAGATAAAGTATAAATCTTAGAAACAAACCTGATCCTTTCTCGAATTTAGATATAAATACTTCAAAAATCCAAACTTGATCAGTTCAACATCCACACTGCGTTATCAAGAAAATAGGAAATAGATCCTATTTGATCCTGGTCATGTTTTGATATGTTTACTCCTATAAAATAATGTAATACATCTGAGCAAGAAATCTTGCTAGAAATTGCCCCCTTTTTGAAAAAAGAAATTCTACATTATCCCATTCATTTGAAACTTATATTGTTTTAGCAGGTTTGATTCACAAGCCCCACCCTAAAGCTTGCTCAATGCAGAAAGGAGGCAAGCGCAAAAACTCACTATTAGCATAACATGCAACCACCGGTGCTGCATTCAACAGAAAATGAAAAGATAAACACAAACCCCTGTCCTGCAGTAATAGAACCAAATTAGTAAATGAAACCTATACGCAGACAACCCATGTCTGCAGAACCATATCAACAGCAACAATGCTCATCATCGTCTACTAGACGCCTCATCATATTGACCGTGGATCGGAAAGTCTTTCATGTCAACACAACTGGGCATGATAACACACTCATACCAGAGGTGTAAAACACATATAAAACAAGTAATGATGCGATATGATACAACAAGAAGAACAGCAACCCCGCCTTGCAAACTCCAGACAGCAAAGTACACCAATACTCAGATTTTAACAGCTCAAACAAACCAAGTAATGACAAATGCCGACCGCAATCACACTGCACAGCCATCTTAAGAAAACACATCATCATCACACAACAGAGATATCTGTTTTCCACAGAAACATGGTAAACTGTGAAGCACCACAAACTCAAGAAAAGATTCAAGTAATAGAGCAGAAAACAGTTGTTCAGGACACAGGAAAAGATGCATCTCAAGGAAAATTTAAACATAGAGATGCAAGCTCAAAGCCACCAAAAAGATGAATGTCAGAAAAACAGACCATACCACAGAATTCCAACAGTAAAATAGCAATCATGGCATAATACTAATACAACCCTCCATCCTACTAGGTAGCTTCCACACGGTAGCATTAGCATCAAAGCAAATCAGAGAAGTGTATCTCTATCACTCCGTCCTTCACCCACTCCAACCAGGGGAACAGAGGCCGAGAAGGTAATCCCCCCCATCTGCCACCACCCACCCAAAAAAAAGGAAAGGGAAAGAAAAAGAAAAGGATAAAGTACAAAGCCGATTCCCCCATGTAAGAAGATGATCCTGCAACTCTGCCAAAGCTCTTGTCCAGACCAGTAAGAATAATCACTGCACAGCAAAGAGGATGTAAGTTAGGAGCTAGCTTAATCCATCGTGTTGGGTATAACAGACAGATGAAAGTATAACAGACAGATGAAATGGCCATAAACAGAACATAAAAAAAGGGTTTTAAATAGCTAGAAAAACTGTAGCATGCTAAAGTAAAATATGTTTATACTGCAGCAATTGCATTGTTAAATATCAAATATTCATTTGTTCATGAAGAAGGACCAGAGTGTAATGGCACAATGCAAAGGCATCGAACAATAACAGAATTAATGTGATGATCAAATGGTAGAGTTCAGTGTCTCATAAACGGACTTTCAACTAACTATAAACTAGGCAGAATCACTTTCTACACAAGATTCAACTCAATCGGCTCAACAGGTTTTCAGTGTTAATAAGCTATACTATAGCTTAAAATATGCGCACAAGGATTTGACCAGAATTAATCTAGTAATGCAAATATCAACATGATCTCATCAAGATTTCAGACGCAATAACTTCAGTAGCAATAGGAGGGGGGGGGGGGGGGGGGGGGGGGGGGGGGACAGATATTTCCGATGCCTATGAACTAGGATCATATGTGATACCATAAAAAAGAGAAGAAAAAGCATATAAACAGGAACAGAAAATGAACAGTTCCAAGTCCTCTGAAACACAAAACAAAAGAAGCATCCATAGCTATAACATCATTACTACCAACTGTACATCATTCAAATGACGCTAGTGGTGTAGATTTGCAAATTACACAGCCAACCATCATTTTTAGCAGAACGGTTGTGATTGAAAGCTGGACCTATAAATTTTCTCCATCGTCATATTTTAGGTGCCATCATAAACTTTTTCTAATACACTATAGGAGGTGATGCCTGTTCCATGTTCAGCTTTTCCTTGAAAAAGGACTGTATATTAGATCATAATTAGAAGCCAAGTACCTATTCATATAACTTCCATTTAGCTCACTCAACCCAACGAAACCCATTACACATCACATGCAAGCTTAACAATGGCTGATGGTCAGAAGGGAACAAACTCTAACCTGTTGTTGCTGGTAATTCACCTGCTGCTGCTGCTGCTGCTGCTGCTGCTGATAGTTGGGGTAACCTGGATAGGCTCCATAAGCATACATGTTGGGATCCTGTGGTGGTTGGCCATACCCATATGCATCATAGCCTTGCCCATAAGCATAATAGTTGCCATTCCATTGATTGGGGTCCTGCTGCTGTGGCTGAAATCATCCATTTTGCAATTCATTGCTCTCACTGAGATGAAGTGAGACAAAGCAACATGTCATTAAATTTTACCTGTTTGTTTGAAGGACTGCGGCCCCACGAAAGCCGAATATTTTGGGAACCAACCAAAGTTCCATTCAGCATCAGCTTAGCCTCCTCTGCACAAGCCCTGTACAAGGCAGAAAAGGTAATTCTGTGTATCTGACAAAAAAAAAAGGTGATTCAAATAAAAAATGAATTTGTAGAACTGACGTACTGATCTGTAATTAACACACACAAGCATGTGAAACACTATAACAACAAAATAATGCAATATGAAGATAACAAATGATTAATCATTACTAGAAATAATAATGACTCCCAAAATTGAGTTACCGATATCTAGGAGAGATGGAATTGCTCTAACAATCCTGGTAGCTTCAACAATATTCATAAATGATGGTGAATGAATGGTATATAAAGAGTAGATATATAATCATTAAACAACAGGATCTTTCTCGTTCAATTCAAGAAATTTAAGCAACACATAAACCTCGTCAAACGAACCATTAAATAACTTTCAGGTTCAATTCAACAATTTTAAGTGACTTAATGCTTTGTCTATGATATCCATGGCACAGGTTAAAGTGTAGACATTGCAACCTGTTAGCAAATTGAACAAACCCACATCGCTTCCCCACAGGTATTTTTACATGGACCAATTCTCCATAGGTGCTAAAAAGCCGGCGCAGTTCCTCTTCAGACGCATTTGAGTCCAAGCCACCAACAAATATCTGCAAACAAGAACTCCATGTAAGAACAATAAGCTCTAATAATCACGCGTGCATGGGAAAAAAAATTGAACAATAATACCCACAGTAGTATTGTCTGGATCATTCTCAGACTGAGTTCCTTGAGAATTCTGGTAAGAAGCTGCAAATAAGAATAAAGTGAAAAACTTCTTCCAGAGCACTGAATATCCTCATCAGTCCTAACATTGCAGATAAACAGTATGAATCTTTGTCACATGTAACCCCACAAAACAAATGGGACTACCCCCAGTGCTAACCTAAACTGACATCAAGATATTGATGACCTAAACAGTTTGAATAAAGTATTGTGAGGCCTTGTGCACGAAGTGGCTTGAGTTCAAGAATAGAACAAATAGAACCATTTGATCCTGTGAAAAATTGTATTAAAATCACTTGTTTCCTAATAAAAGTATGTTTTAGCACAAGATCATGAATAACAAAGGGTGTCATTTTGAGTTTTTGAGCAAAGATCCCTAAACCGACAACTCATTCCCCTTACCCTCTGATAACAGAGGTTATTTTTTCTGATTTCTCATTCTAGATTCTTTTAATATAAATAACTAAATGATTTTTTTCCGAGACACATATCTGATTGATGACATCCAAACTGGAGTTATTACAACTGATAATTCTTCTCATCTTGTGTTTGTCCTGAAGCACGTGTGTGTGTGTGTGTGTGTGTGTGTGTGTGTGAGAGAGAGAGAGAGAGAGAGAGAGAGAGAGAGAGATTCCAGATTAACTGTTCAAAGAACAATGCTGATTATCCCAAAGGATGGTCGACAATTCTACACAATTTACCATGACACCCACACAATATAACATGCAGATGAGAGAGCCTAATGGTTGAAAACTTCTCAAACTTGTACATAGCAGTTGAAAACAAATTGTGCTTTAAACAAAACTATTTGACCAGGCTCATTGGAAAAGATTCCTAAACCAGATAGTTTGCACCTATCTTCTAGAGATTAGAGCTTGTTATGAATAGTGCATATCATCCAGTAGAATGGTCCGGCGTATCTTTCTGAAACTGTTCATCATAAATCAACAAACCACTTCAAAAGCAAAAAAAAAAAAATCACACGAATCAGTGAAAATGAGTATCAACAATTCTTTTCAAGATACTATGCATTTAAGCCCAAATATGCCACAATTCCCAAGTGCTAGTAACATTAGGAGGGTGGACAAAAAATAATGAGAATGACACAGGAAGCTAATCTGCAATAGAGAATCAAGCTCCAATTGGCAAGGAAACCATTTTGACTAACATAAGCAAAACCTACAAATAGGGATTTGAATCAAATACTAGTAAACCCATTCATACAAACAACTAGACAATGATATCATTGCTACATGGTTCTTTTTAAGTGTATTTCTCAACTATTTGCTACCATTCACAACTTACCTGCTGCATAAAGAATGCCCATGAAGGAAAAATAAGACTAGAAATGAATATAAATATTGCAAGAATAAAAAATGGAAGGGTAAAACTCAAAATGTGTGGAGGCGTACACAAGAAGCTAAAAGAACACAAACTCTGAGGAGTTATGGAAGAAGAATTGCTAACCTACAGAAAGAATGATAAACTACCTAGAAAGAATCTGAACCCAAGCTCAGTTCATATTGAAATACAATAAAGTGAAGCAAATGAATTATCTGAAAATAATTAAAGCATTGCTTCTTGATAGATTATAATTCAAAACTTAAAGGAAACTGAAAAAAAAAGAAACATAATCTGAATGAGCTTTTTAAGCTAAAGGAACTGGAATAAGCTGACAATCTGGACTAATTTAACTTGTAAGGAAAGGGAAAAACTTGAGAGAATAGATAGCTGTGAAATTGTAACGAACTTGTAAAGGAAAAGTAGCATGAATTGCCACTATAAAGCTATGGGCGAAATTATGACATTAACAGTAACACTGACCTAACCGAGGCCACGCATAGAAGATACGCATCTCAGCTGAAGTCAGTTGCAGGGCCCTAAAATGAGAGCCTCTATGTATCCTGCTTCGAGACAAGATGAGTTCTTATAAGTTTTTTATTACTTCAACCGCATTAAAATGAGCCCAATTCAGAAAGGAAAGAAGGAAATGACTTCTGTAGATCTACTAAAGCGATGTCGCTTATCTTCAAATGTAAGACTGGGAAATAAAACAAGCTAACATAGTGGATTCTGCTCTAATAAAAAAAGTAGAACATTCAGCTGGTAGCTCCATGTTTGAAAAGGGAGAGAATAAATGAAAATAAACTGTGTTGACTCCAATCAGTGACAGCAGTAAGAAACCAAGTTGCTAATGCTTCCTGCAAAAATTTCTACATGAAAGTAACAAGCAGATAACAGAAAAACTAGATAAAAGAGATCCGGTGTGGATGCGTACCTTTTGAAGAATACTGCTGCTGGCCACCGACAGTCTTTTTGGTGGTGGCGGGACCAATACGCATAGGTCTTGACGAACAATACATCCCATTCATTTCAGTCATAGCACGTGTTTGTTCATTTATGTCTCCAAACCTAACAAAGCCATATCCTTTTGAGTGCCCTGTAGTTCTGTCTGTTACAACTTTGGCCCCCTAACTGAGGGATAATGAGTCCTGAAAGTCTCCTGTAATGTATAATCCGAAACATCTGCAGCTAAATCACCAACAAATATAGTATAATCAGCACTGTTATCTCCCCGTCTTTCACCAGCACCGAAGGATGCCCAATTCAGCCTGAAAGCTTGATCAGTGTTGGGCATCAAGGTGCCATTGTATGTTTTAAGAACCACTTCTGCAGTGGCACGAGTTGCAAACTCAATAAAGCCATATCCTTCCAGTTCTTGAGACTGTTTGTTTCGTATAAGTTTCACTGAAACAACCTGCATCAAACAAGTAAACACGGTTCAGCACTCCCGAAAAACTTCAACAAATTATATGTTTGTGTCTCACATTTTTCATAGTATACGCATAATGCAATTAACATAACAAAATATAAAAAAATCTGCATCTGATTCTGTTCATGCATTTGACAGCTGGTGCTTGGAAATTTAATTTTCAATACTTCAAAACATCTGATCATACATGAGAATGCGATAATATAATCCACTGGAAGCAAATATATTAATGAAGTGCATCAAAAAGAAACAAATGAAGCTCCATTGCCAACATCAAAAAAGCGAAACATTATATCACTATCAAATACAATAACATACTAAATTAACAAAGAACACCTTCAAGAATCAACATAAAGCTACCATCAAGCTCTTTAGGTACATATAGCTGAGAATGGTTTTTAGTGACCTCATGGATTCCGCAAAACATCGATTCATCACATATATTCAAGAGATTTTTATGTGTCTTCCCTTGGAAGATTGCAACAGTTAACAACGCAACACAAATCCAAATTTGTTATGCTACATTTCTATATAACCTCATGCTTTATAGGTCCATAGATGACCACACTTACAGTATTTGCAGTAAATTCTAGCACAAAAACTGACACACACACACACAGTGCCTTTTCTTGGGAACTATTGTGTTTCAAACAACAAAAAAGAAGCACAAGAAATCACTGTAATCTTATTTTTTTTTTGGGTCTGTATGGCATACTACTACACTCCAACAAAATGCAAGGGGTCCACAAAATGAAAAAATGTTGTTCCTCTGTATAATGTTTACAGTTTCGGCAAAAAAGCTAGAGAGAGAGAGAGAGAGAGAGAGAGAGAGAGAGAGAGAGTACAAGTGAAATGAGATCAAACATTATAAACATTGTTATATTGAACCAATGCAACATTAACTCCTGATGTGGATTAAGAGCTCTAATCACGGAAGCTGTTGTAAGAAAAAATTAAAAACTTTCAGATATTGACTGTATGACAAATAGCTTTTTGACTTTGATGAGAAGCATTACAATGAGAAAACCACTCATTCTATAATTGTCACAAGTTTCTCAGTCCCCCGACACTATAGTTATTTTGTCAACATCAACATAAATCAACAAATAGTTAAAAACATACAGAATGGAAAGTTCAGATATATCTCAAACTACCATCGTGATAAGTTCACATCCAAAATAAACAACCTAGAATAACTTGTATCTTAAATATGACTATGATGCTCTCCGATGTATAATGCGAGAAGGAAAGGTCTGAGTTTCCATGAGGTCATGGCGGCAAAACGACAACATGAGCCACCCGCTCAAGGGGACCTCTCTTCAGAAAAAGGTCATATTTAATTGAGTATGCATTGAGCCCACAAAAATGCTGCAATTGGATAAATGTGAACACAATTTATTATGACAAAATCAGTAAGCCTTAATTGGCCTTTTAGAAGACCTTATCCTTTAAGATTACATCCTGGTACAGATTTTAGCAGCTCTCATCTGTTCTTTTAAAAAAATAACTAATGTTAAAATAAAAGAACTAGGCCTAAGTGGAAAGTAACTTCATGTGCCAGGAATCTATATTCCAGTTGCATAGAACATAACCTAGCTGGGTGTCAACTTGATCGCAATTGATTATAGTAACATACAATGTTATAAAAGAAATTAAGGGCCATTTGGCCTTTTTATGTATCTTTCCTTTCTGTTTTTTTGGGCTTTGGAGGCTAAAAGTAGTTGGCGGGCAACTAACTGGCAGTGGTGGTCTCATATGTTCTCCCAGTATCTTTCTGTTTAAAAAGTAGAATTGCTCTGGCCAACTAGTCAAAGCATGGGATGATCGAGATTGCTTAACGGTGTCTCTCCAACTGTTGAGATTATGCCCTCTCTCACATTTCTAAAAACATAATCCACAAAACAATACACATAATACCAAAAAAGAAACTCTAAAAGGATGCTTGTAGTTTTATCTCTTAAGATGTTCCACAGGTTCACTTCTTCACCACAAAGTTGTAATTTCATGTGTCCCGCATCTATATAGTTAATGTAATGTTAGAACTATCACAATACTTTTAACTTATAATCAGTAAAAAGGACATGTGATGTGATGTCTTGGACTCATGGAATAATAACTCTAAAAGCTAAGAGAGAATGTGCAGTCTCTAAGTATTGTATCATGCAATTCTGTCAGACCAAACTAACAAATATCAATAAAAATACATGATATTATTAAAGAAAACTGTAATTATGTGAACCTATAACCTTCTACTAGAACTCAATCTACTCATACTTTTTTTACAACATACACCAACATCTAACCAAACTCCTTCAACCCAAAAACCTTTCTCCTTTGATAATACGACTGCCAACCTTTCATATAGGAAAAAATGAAGCAAATTTATTAGGTTAACCCAAAAGCTTTTACTTGACTTCTATTTTTTTTTCCCCTCAAAATAGACCAACACATAAACAATGGCAATCAGCCTCACGCCAACAAATCTAGAGATTAATATGGTACAAAAAATAGAAAGTCACACGTAGTGTTATACAAGACAAGCGTTTTTTTTTTTTTTTTTTTTTTTGGAATTTCCAGTTTTGCAAGCAGCTATCATGAACAAACAAGTCAAATTTTTCATGCAAAAAATTATCTTAAAAAAAAAAAAAAAATTTTTACCTCTCCAGTAGCGGCAAAGAGGCTCGAAATATAGGCTTCATTCATCCAATACTGCAGATCTCCAATCCACAGCGTCTTGATCTCATCGGCCGACGCCGGCTGGTGCGGGGCCGCGGTGGCAAGGGCCTGGACCGGGATCGGCGCCTGGTACTGGGCCGGCGGCGGGCCCTGGACCGGCACCGGCTGCGGCGGCGGGATCTGGGACGGCTGCTGGTTCCACATCGGCAGCGGGGGATGGTGGTACTGCAGCGGCGGAGGGCCTTGCTGCATGGGCGCCGGCGGGGCGGCCATCATCGGCCACTGCTGCGGCTGCTGCGGCGCGTGGCGCCGGGCCATGGGCGGCTGCTGGTCCATCGGCCGTTGCATCCTGATGAGAGAGAGAGAGAGAGAGAGAGAGAGTAGACCACTGGATTTTAGAGAGAGAGAGGGCGTACAAACCCTAACCCTAGTTTGAGCGAGAATGGATGGCTGCGTTGGGTGAGGAAAGCTACGGCTGGGAGAATATATGAAGGGCGTGGGGGGCCGGATGAGGCGGTGGAATGAGTGTAAAACTCTCATTTACGATAATGCCCTTTTGTTGGCTATTTGAGCATTCTTTCTTGCTTTTCTTCCTTTTCTTTTTTTTTCTTTCTTTTGAAATTTTATTATATGCCAGTCCTTTTATTGTAAGTTTTTAAATAAAAAATCTTCCTATTTTGATCTAAGAAGACCAGCACGGAATATGTGGTGCGCACGGACTAGATAGCGAAAGTATTGACACTTATATCGTTATTGTCGGTGGGAAATCGATCGATCAGTCAAAAAGAAGATGAGTGGAGAAAGAAAGAAGAAAGAGGAAGAAGGAAAGAGTGATGAGCGAGGAAGGAAGGAGGAGGCCGAAGTAACTCTCTTTCTCGCCGCGAATGAAGGCGGATAGACAGATGAACAAAGTTTCTATATGAGTTAGATAAAAAAAATCTCCCCTCAATCGATTTGAATAGTATACCGCATTTGTAATGGAAAAACGATCTAATTCCACCGATGAAGAAAGGGGAAGGGGCAAGCAGAGGAAAGAGGGGAGGGGGAGGGAGGATGCTGGAGGAAAGAGAGGAGCGATGCTGCTCTGGCTGCTCTCTCTGGCTCGCTCTCTCTATGAATGAAGATGGACGAATGGACAGATAAAGTTTGTGAAGGAGCCATGGAGAAAACCACGATCGGTTTTGATAAAAGGTTTTCTTATATAGATACCACTCTAAAACTTCTCTATTTGTAAACTACCTCCAATTTCATAATTTAAATTTTACCGCTCAAATTTTTTAATTTGATCAAAAATATCCTCACCGTCGGTTGCTCTTAAAAATTTAACAGTTCTGAAATTAAATTACCTATTATCCTCATTTCTCTCTATTCTCTCTATCTGACTCTCGTTCTCTCTCTCAAAAACCCTAGATCTGTCACACACTTGGTTGTTATTGTTGCACTCTCTACTTGTCTCTGCTGCACTTGCTTATCTCTCTTTTTACTCTCTTTATTTGATATCCAATCATTACAGAACGCCTAGTGACAATCTCTCTCTTCTTGTCTCTATCTTCTCTCTCTCATTGTCACCTCCTCTCTCTTTGCTGTCTCTGCCGCAGTCTCGTCTCTCTCTCTTACTCTCTATATTCTGGCATCCCATCTTCCTCAAACATCTTAAACCCCAGTTTCAGATCCTAAATCGTCGGTGTATCCTTTTTTTCTCTATTGCATCTCTCGCGAACAATGAAAGGTCGTGAAACAACGGGAGCTGACGAAAGCTCCAGAGAAGAGATCAGAGCTCCTGGAGGAAGGTTAGTGATTCTGTCTCGCCAAATTTCGATTAATTACAGCTTGGCGGAGCTTAAGGGATGGCTGGCGAAAGGGAGGGCGACGACTTTGCCTGAGGAGGAAGAAGAGGAAGAAGGAAAAATAAAGGAGGGGGAGGAGGAGGGGAGCGGCGAAGAAGGATGAGGAGGCTGGAAGGAGGGGAGGGGGGAGGGGAGGGGGAAGGAGGAGGGCGCCTATCTCTCTCTCTCTCTCTCACTGGAGGATCCTCTCTCTCGCGTAGAAGAAGAAGACAGACGGACTGGGTTTGTGAAGAGATAATGAGAAAATCTCGCTTCGCTTGATTTGATTATTTCAATTTTATCGGTCCTCGCAATTTCAATTTGGTTCGGTTGTTGCTTTGTTTTGGTTTGATTTGGTTCATCGGTCAATTTATGTAGACACAGTCCAGGTTGATTAGGACAAAGTAATTTGGAATTTGGATTTAATTTGATTAGGACAATGTAACACAATCCAGATTTATTAATCAATTTTATGTAGACGTCCATATTCATCAAACAATCTACATTGAGAACTAGGCTAAAAACCATACACACCTATCGCCAACATCATTTATTTTCCTCTCAATCAGAAGGAAGGTTTATTTCTCATGTGTATTCTTTAAATCAGCGGGAGAAACTCTGCATGTGACAATCTTCTTTTGAGGGCATGTTTATTTTCTGAAAGACATGGAAGAGAGAAGAAGAGGGGCTGAAAAGAGAATGAAGAGATAGGAAGATGTCACTTCTACTTCTATCCACAATTATTTGTTTGGGCAAATATGGAAGAAGGAAGAGGTCCCTTCAAGCTCTCTCGATCTCACAAAAAATAGAGCCCACAATGGCGCGTGATAGATCGCGAGACTCCGGTGATCTCATCATTGGGCTCCCCAACGAGGTGGGGGAGCTTTGCTTTCCCCGCCTCCCATTCCCCCACTTCTCCCTCGCCCGCTCCATCTCCTCTGCTAGGACCATACCTCTCAAACCTTAGCTTCCTCCAATCAAAACCGAGCCTTCCCTCTCTGTGACCCACATCTTCGTCCTTGCCTTCGATCGCTGCCGCCTTCAGTGGCAGGCTCTCGACCCCCCACTTCCACTGTTGGTTCCTCCTTCCCTCGCTGCCGACCGACGACGGCGCAGGGATCTGCGGTGCATCACTAGTAGCAACCCCTCTCTCTCCTGTTGAGGGAAAAAAAGAAGCTTTAAAAAATAATTTGATTCCCCCCCTCAAAATCGATTCCACTAAAAGTTTAATGTTTATGTATATAGTGGAAGCTATAGAGGGATTGGAGGAGGAGGAGGGAGAATATGAGAATGTAAGAGAATTAGAACAATTTAAACCTTCCTTATGGGCGGTTCACATTGTTCAAAATACTTCTCTCACTGGAGATCGAGTTGCTGAACCCATGGCTCAACGTCAAACGTTTCAATAGCCTCCTCATGCTCCAATTGATTGATTGAAGTCATATCGACGAAGAAGTTTTTGAAGAGCACCCCCACACTGACATCTGATTCCCACTCAGATGAACTGAAGGAATGTGACGAGAGAGATTCGTCTCCTTTGGACTGAAACTGAGCGGGAGGTGTAACATATCCCAACCCCCTGCGTGTTTTATTGTAGTAATTTGCTGGCTTCCCTTTTGGCACGAAAGTCCGTAGAAGACCACATCGTCCCCTTCCGAAATTCAAGCCAATCCCACATTGTAAGATTTATCCCATTTTTCTCATCATATGGTGTACTGATCGTGCGTAATGAAAAATTTATGGGGGCTCTGAGTCTGAACCTGAGTCTGTAACTACAAAACATTTGGGGTTGGACCCTAACGGATACTATCGGCGATTGACTCCTTTTGGATGGAGGGATCACAAAGACAGACCTTCTCCATTCTCTACAGACATACTTGTCGCGCTTAACATAGACAAGGGCATGTGCAGGGAGGTATCATCAACAGATTTAAACAAATTAACACTCACAGGATAATCAAAAGTGACATTCGCATTAATCATCCATTCACCATCATTCTCAATGGGATTGTTACATTTATGATCGTTAAATATGGTACAATTGGTTTGAAAGCAAAAGTAGTCTGACTCCGAATCTGCTTCATTGCCGCTATCGTCATCTTCAAGCAACAGTTCTTTTACTACTTCGTTAGCTTCCTGATAGAGGGAGCATCAGTAAAGTAGTTTTCAACTCCTTGAATGGCTGTTTTTCAGTAAACACTGTCCGTACTGTTGCATTGTCTTCCACATAATTAAAGCACTGGTGCAGAGTAGAAGGAACGATCCAATTAGCGTGAATCCAAGGTCGCCCAAGCAATAGATAGTATGACGTGTCAGCGTCGATGACGTGACATGTGCACTTCCGATTTTAGGTCCCCAATTCGACAGCAAAATCGAATCTTTCCCAATGGTTGACTACTTCCTGCATCGTAGTAGTTGTTACTGATAATCTATTCAACGGTATCCCAAGAAAGTAGAGGAGCCTTTTAGGGTTAATGCTGAGTGCAGACCCTGGATTAACCTGTACCCTCTTAATGCAGGTCGATCCTATGTATCCAGCATAATACAAGGGTCAATCATGTTTATTGTCTTTGAGGAGCATGTCCTTAGCAACGAAGGTGATGGCGGGTATTTTTAGCTGTACCTGATGCCATTCAGGGCACAAGAGTTGACTGTCATCTTCAGAGGCCTCCGGTATATGTATCAGAATGATTCTAAATTAGCGAGTGCGTCCCTGAGTGCCTCTCTTGTCTCCTTCGAGAGGCGAAGCAGCTCGTGTATAGTGATCTTGTAGGATCACCTAGGGGGTGAATAGGTGATGGCTAATCTAATGGTCACTTAATGCCAAATAATGCGAAAGTGTAAACTATTATGACCTAAACAAACTATTTAAACTAAACACCACGTATAACACAAGAGTGTTGCCGAATTCCCCGTGAAGGCTCTGGACAAACTCCTCTAGATTCCCCTAGATAAGGGTTGAGGTGCCGCATTGGCTCTCTTGGTTGAATACAAGTGTTAGCAAACAATCCCAAGCAAGTATATCAATTAGCACAATATGAATATCAAGCATGTAAGGATAAGCACAATAGAAGCATGCAAGATATAAACAAGAGATAGAGAGAGAGTGAGCAATCGCAAACACAAGGGATTTGTTTCGAGATTCGAGCACACTTGCTCTACATCCCCACCTTCGACACACGAAGGATTTCCACTATAATCGATCCCAATGGATCACTCCTCGGTGCCAACACCTACAAGCTCTCGGACTCCCTAGCCCGTACACACCGCAAGCCCACCGGCTCGCCGAGGCCGCACCTCAAACAAGAGTTCACACACGAACTCGAAACAACCGCGAACGCACTCATCCGCCTCCTCAAGAAAACAAGTAATGATCTCTTGGTGATCTAAACACTTTGATCACCAATAAAAACTCTCACTACACAACACTCCTATGGATAGATAAAGCAATGGATAGCTCAAGTGTTTGTGTGAGAAAACTAGGATGGAAATAGTGGAGGAAACTCAAAGAATCACTTTTAACACTCTTGATAAACTCTCCTTTTAATTGGAAGTATTGGCTCTAAAACAAGTGGAGAAAACCTCTAAAAGAGTTGGAAAAACTAGCCCAAAATCACTTGGAAATCTTGATCAAAACAGCCCCCAAATGCCCCATTTTATAGAGTCTGGAAAACTAGCCGTTGGGGTCTGTCAGGCCTGTCGGACGACTGCCCGGTCGTCCGGCCAACGGTCATCAGACCGTTGTGCCTCGGTCGACCGGTCGGTCGACCGAGTCAGGATATAGAGAGCAAATTTCTCTGTCCGGTCGGCTGCTCGGTCGGCCGGGGCCTTTCCAGAGAGCAGAGCTCTCTGGACGGTCGACCACCGGGTCGGTCGGCCGGCCCTCCTACAGAACTGGCGTGCACGTCTGTGCACGTCGGTCGACCCTGAAGGTCGGCCGACTTCAAGCTGCGGTCGACCGTCCCGGTCGACCGGCTGAAGCCAGGAAACAAAGTTTAAGGGATTAAAAACATGGTCTTTTTGGTTCACATAAAATCCCATAAAATCACAGAAAATCTACAAAAATAGTTTTACCAATATACTTTGATAAACAAACATGCTTGCACAAAATCAAGGCATGTTTATAAAAGATTTGGACTATTTTTGTAATATGAAAATTTTGCTCAAATGAAAACTGTATTTTTTCAAACTTGATTTTTCCAAAACTTGTTTTTCCAAAACTTCACCAAATACAAAACAAGATATTTAAACTCATTTGAAGCATAGAATGTATGGATATGATCCACTATACAAACTTGGTGAAATATCTATTTTTTTGACATTAAGCTTTAACTTGATTTTAGTTAAAAGATATGTATACAAGAAATTTCAAAAACCAGAAGGTATTTTTCTAAGTAAAATTCTTTTCTAAAACAAACTAAATCAAGAGTGTGTGTGTGTGTGTGATACTTGAGCAATCCATCAACTACTCTATCCTTTACATTTTAACTAAAAACAAAATCTTACTAAAACAAATCTAGACTCAAGTTTTCATCTTCTTGAAGTCTTCACTTGAAGCCTTCTCATCTTCTTGACTTGGTCCAAACCGATCCAATGGCTCTTGGATCAAACCGTGCTAGCTCCAAAATTTGACTTTAAATCCTTTGTTGAAGCTATGCACCTACTAAGATCTTGATCATAATCTGTCACTAATTAAACACAGATCATTAGTACTATAACTACATGAGTTGATCATCATCAAAACTAGAGTGATGGGCCTTCGGGCCAACAATCTCCCCCTTTTTGATGATGACAAAACTCATGAAGTTTATATGCATAGATTAAAGTAAAGCTTCAAAGAAGCTCCTCATGCATACCAATAAACAAATAAATATGGCAATGAAGCACATAAACATGTATGCAAATGTATGGAGATAAACATGCTAACAAGCATAAAACACATCAAATTCTTTTTCTCTTATTTGCAAAATAAAACATAAGCAACAATCCTTTTACACAAAACATGCATATAAATCCAAAATCTTTCTCTCCTTTTTGTCAATCATCAACAAAGGGGTAAAAACACAATCAACAAATTTTTCTCCCCCTTTTTGTCCGAAACAAGGAACCAATGAAGGGGTAACATAAGTCAATCAATAAAGGATTATATGCGATATACATTCATGAAGAGGAAGACGTTAAGTTAGTTTCCCTTACACATATACATTACATGAAGAAGGGATGACAAGCCCCAATTCACATAACACATATTATGTAATGCATAAGAGGAGATGTGAAGCTCCCCCTACACACGTGTACCCATAAAGAAGAGTTGTCAAGCTCCTCAATATACAATACACTCAACATGAATTATATATAGAAGAGATGTTAAGCTCTCCTTGCATATAGGCAATGCAAATCAAAAATTTTGAATTTTTCTTATAAAACAAAATTTTGAATTTTCTCAATAAAACAAATCTTGAGAATTTTTCTAAAAAAAAATTTATTTTCTTATCATAAACAACTTTGTGCTTTAAACATGTAAAACAATTTTAACTCAAGCACAAATAACTCATATATGTATGAGTATACCAATTGAAATTGATACATACATATATAAGAAAACAAAATATGAGTATATACAAAAATAGAGTCACATTGATACCAATTGAAATGATTCATGATACCAATTGAAACAATAAAAGGATCACGTGTATATCTCATAAACATTGAAGAATAAATAACTAGTTAAATTAATTTTTGAAAACTAGTCAAAGATCCTTCAAAAACATGAAACCAAATCATATGTATTTCATGAATCATACCAAATACACAAGAGTTGACACTCAAAATCGATTAAGCTCATAAAAGTGTTCATGAATCAAAGTCATGACAAAACAAATGAAATATGAGTGTACAAGAATCATGCATATAGCATTTTCATGAAAATAGTCATTTAGGCTCAAATCAAACATGAAAAATCATTTTTCATTTTAAAAACAAACTTCAAGGTATATGTATATTTATTCAAATCTAACAATATGCATACATATCCCAAACATAAAACGAGTCTATTAATAGTATTTGCATGAAGGCAAGAGACTCAAAAGGATATACATGTATATTTATTAGATTTGAATAAATGCATATACATGAAATAAAACACGAAATAGGCAAAACAAGTGTAAATGAGGAAATCATCAAAACTAGCCTATATATGTGCATATAGTGGGTACAAATGAGCATGAAGTGCAAACATATATGAATCAATTTGTTCTCACTATTTGTACATGTATAAGTACAAGTTTTAATAAAGACTACATTTCAACAAGTATTTACGACATGAAGCACAAAAAAAAAAACATGAACATGCTAAAGATCATCAATCATGAATAAGCATGTAAATAAACTAGGTTTAGAGATAGTTACCAAACAAAGAACTAAGCTCTAATCTCCAACATGGTGGTTGACCCACCAAACCTCCTTGATAGTGATGCATCCATATATGTGTCCATCAAGTCCAAGTGCATCCACCATCAAGGCACCATTCCTCTCACGTCATGTGAGAGCCCTCACCTACATCAAAAACACAAGGTGAGGATTTTGGTACCCATTTTCTTTTGGGTCCTTGGGGGTTAGCATTGTAAGGCACCCTAACATTTTTATTAGCAAAATTTAAATGATTAATCTTATCATAACAAAACTTTGCTAAATGGCCTTTGCGGCCACAATGTGTACAAGTGTACACCTTAGTATACTTATGTGTGTGAGTGTGAGCATGACGTGCAACATAAGCAAATGCATGATGATGTGCATGAACATGTGGAGTTGTTTCTTTGAAAACAAAGACTCCAATCTTTTATGGTTAAATGCACAAGAGCTCAAGGTAGAGCTCAAATAATCAATTTTATTTTTCAAAAATTTAATCTCATTTTCATTAATAGTAGCATGTAAAGCATGATGAGAATGAAAATCATTTTTCTTATTCTTTTTAGAAAAACTTTCTTTTCTTTTTCACACATTTTTCTTTTTAAAGAGTTGTTTTCTTGAAAAGCAACTTCCTTTTATTTTTCCACTAAAACAATTTATTTTTCAAAACCATATTTCCTTCACATAAATCATTTAATTTGGACATCAAGGAAACATTTTCATTTTTCAAACATACATTTTCTTTTCTAAACATGCAATTTTATTTTAAAAAGAATCATTTTCCTTATGCATGCAATCAAATTTCTTTTTCAAATTTTTATTTTCTTTCTTAATCATGTCATATTTCTCAAGAAGGAGTTGACAAAAGTGCTAAGCTATCATATGACATGTTATCTTCATCTACCTCGGATTCGGTAGTTACCTCAAGGGGGTTATCCCCTTGGACCATATAGCACTTGTTGGAGACGTCACTTCAACATCCGAATCGCTCCCCGCATAGTATTGATCATTTTCGCCAAGGGAGAGGAGGGTGTTCCATGCTACAAAAGCCGAATCAATGTTAGCAACCCTAGATAAATAATCATCATTTAGGGTACTCTTTAAAGCATTTAGGGCTTTTGCATTAGCCTCAAGATTCTTACCATTAAATAATAATCATTAGTGATGGCAAGGTAAATATGAATGCCTAGGGCCTTGAGGTACAAAGACCTCTTAACCTTTCAAATTTGGATGTTAAGAATGTCAAAGGTGGGTGGTGACATGAAGTTCATGGTGTGTGTACAAATATTTTGATTAGCCTAAAAAGAGAGGATCTTTAACTCTACGTTGTAAGACCCAAATTCAGAGCACTTGGCTCTAATACCAATTGTAGGATCACCTAGGGGGGTGAATAGGTGATGGCTAATCTAATGTCACTTAATGCCAAATAATACGGACGTGTAAACTATTATGACCTAAACAAACTATTTAAACTAAACACACACGTATAACACAAGAGTGTTGCCGAATTCCCCGTGAAGGGCTCTGACAAACTCCTCTAGATTCCCTAGATGAGGTTGAGGTGCCGCGTTGGCTCTCTTGGTTGAATACAAGTGTTAGCAAACAATCCTCAAGCAAGTATATCAATTAAGCACAATATGAATATCAAGCATGTAAGGATAAGCACAATAGAAGCATGCAAGATATAAACAAGAGATAGAGAGAGAGTGAGCAATCGCAAACACAAGGGATTTGTTTCGAGGTTCGAGCACACTTGCTTTACATCCCCGCCTTCGACACATGAAGGATTTCCACTATAATCGATCCCAATGGATCACTCCTCGGTGCCGCAACACCTACAAGCTCTCGGACTCCCTAGCCCATACACACCGCAAGCCCACCGGCTCGCCGAGGCCGCACCTCAAACAAGAGTTCACACACGAACTCGAAACAACCGCGAACGCACTCG
>JAVJIF010007493.1:0-198231 GCA_038442645.1 Agave tequilana
CTCATTTGTTGGATCCTTCTTTTGCAAGAGTTTGATCGAGAAATCAAGGACAAAAAGGGCATTGAAAATGTAGTGGCAGATCACCTGTCGAGAATCCCAAATGCACCTGCGAAAATAATACTGATTAATGAGAACTTTTCTGACAAACACATCTTAGTGATGTGTAAAGAGCCCTGGTATGCTAACATCGAAAATTATCTTGCAACTGAGTAAACACCTTCTATTTGGTGAAGACAGGACAAACATCACTTTTTCATGCAGATATGATTTCTTTTGGGATGAACTATATCTATTCAAATATTGCCCTGACCAGATCATTAGAAGGTGTCTTCCTAAGGATGAACACCATAGTATGTTGATATTTTGCCACGAGTTTGCATGGGTGGACACTTCGGTCCCCGCAAGACTGTTGAGAAAGTTCTACAGAGTGGGTTCTATTGGCCCACTCTTTTCAAGGACTCCTTCAAATTTTGCAAACTCTATACACTATGTCAAATGATGAGTCAGATAACATGAAAGGACATGCCGCCCTTTAACCTAATTTTGGAAGTAGAAATTTTTGATGTGTGAGGCATCGATGTTATGGGACATTTTCCTAATTCGTTCGGTAACCAATACATTTTGGTTGTTGCAGATTATGTTTCTAAGTAGGTCGAAGCAGTGCCAACAAGGACAAATGACAACCGAGTTGTCATCAAATTTATGAGAGAAAACATCATTTCATGGTTCAAAGCCTACCATGCGATAATAAGCGACAATGTGGCTCATCTCTACAATCGGACATTTGAAGCCCTAATGCAGAAATATTCCATATCTCACAAATTATCCACGACATACTATCCTCAAACGAATGGGTAGGTCAAAGTTACTAATAGATAACTAAAACTAATTCTGGAGAAAACCGTTAGGCAGAATAGGAAGGATTGGTCGGTTAAGCTTATTGATGCACTATGGGCCTGTAGGACCGCATTCAAGACTATTCCAGGGATGTTTCCGTACCGAGTTGTGTTTGAAAAACCCTGCCATCTGTTAGTAGAACTAGAGCACTATGCTTCGTGGACTATTGAGCAACTCAATTTTAACTTGAACAAATTCGGTGACCTATGAAAACTGCAGATTTCAGAGCTCGAAGAAATAAGAAATTAAGCCTATAACAACGCTCGAATTTCTAAAAGCAGAACCAAACTTTTTCATGATCAATCCATACATAAGAAAAATTTTGTCCCAGGACAAAAGATTCTGCTATACAACTCTAAGGTCCTCCTTTTTGCCAGAAAATTGAAGATGCATTGGTCAGGACCCTTTTCTGGTACAAACTATCTTTCTACATGGTACAGTGAAAATCTTAGATCCAAAGAACGGTAATATATTTAAAGTCAATGGACAAAAATTGAAACCGTTCTTCACCACCGAGCCTGAGCCACAAGAAACTTTTGAACTGGGTCTCTATGACCCAACTTACACATAACTAGGCCCTTCTCTGTTTTTCCTTGCTGTTCATTATAATAAATTTTCTTAGGGGACTCTTTTTGTAAATAACTATTTTTCCTTTTTCTTTTAAAAATTAAAAAATAAAATAAAATAATATATATATAAGCAAAAATATTTTTTAGATTTAGTACAAAATTTTAAATACCCAAATCTCCTATTTGAATTTCAAATCTGCTTCAAGGGCAAAAAAGGAAAATCCTAAAGTTTCAATCTATTTAAACCCTTCCTTTCTCTCCCATGGGTATCTTCTTCTAAATCCTGACTAGATCTAAAAAAGAGAGAGAAAGCAGCGCCGCTAACCCACCAAAACTCGACCCCTCTCTCCACTAATTTGTCATGAAAACTCCAGATCTGTCGCGTTTCCGCAGCTTTCCTGAAAAACCAGCCGCGCTGCTAGTGTATGTTCCATCGCCGTGAATCGTAGATCTCATATCTACCACCAATTTCTTCCCTGCAGCTACTGAGACTGCTCAGGTAGTCTATCTCTGGTCCCCCCCCCTAATTTTTTGGGGGAGGTTTGCAAATCCTTTTCCCTCTTGTTACGAATTTTTCCCCTTCCATGGCACCCACTATTTTGCTGAGAAAAATATTGCTAGAATTTTGATGGATGTTAATGGATATGGTACTGTTTTCATATATCGGATTAGGGAAAGGCATTGGTATGGAGTGGTGTATGATAATGAAGATGGTGATGCATTTTATTGCCCTGATTTAGTAACCTAATTTTACATATATTGACACATCCACCATTGATCATGACCTCCATACATTCATTATGCACGTTGATTTAGGGATCTAGCTGTTAATGTTAACACAATTAAGATGATCACACAAATTCCCTGCCCTCTACAACATACTGCATCATTGCCACTTATCGATTATATGTCTGTTATGGGTCTAAGGTGTGAGGGAAAGACTATTGGCTCAAGATGAGCACCACATTCCATAATGTGCATTGTGTTGGATGATGGCTCTAACGCAACATTCTAGGTATAGATCATACTACCTCATTCAACAGACTAGTGCAGCAGATTATACACATCCTGATGACCAGGCAACATACAGTCTGTTTGAACAGAGTCCTTTGGCAACACTTGATTGCCAATTTTCAGTGCACTCAGGGTGCGAATACACCCGGTCTGTTTGCAGGCCAAATTGAGGAAAAAAGTGGAAGAACAAAATGAGAAGTTAGAATAAATTGAAGAAGGTTTACAGCGTTCTCAATCAATAGGCCCAAGCATTTCAGCTGGCCCTAGTAGATGCCCGAGATGATATCCTAACATAGCTTATCTTCTGCATTTGCATTTTATTTTCATACATTGAGGACAATGCATGTGATAAGTGCAGGGGGGAGGGTACTAACATAGGATTTTTTCTTCTTTCTTTTTTCCTTAGAATTTTCTTTTCTAGGATTTTCCCTTTTAAAGTTTTTTTAAGAATTTTTCTTAAATTTTATTTCTTTTTAGGAAATTTCTTTTCTTTATTAAATAAAAAAATTTAATCCATTTTTAAGAAAATTAATTTGATCTTAGGAATTAGGAAAACACTGAACTTGGATTTTTAATTCAAGTTGAAATAAGAAGAATTGTTAGATTTTTAGATTAAGAAAGAAAGAGTAGAAAGATAAATAGATTTTGAATTTTTTCTAAGTATCATATACATTTACATACTGAGGGATTAAAATAAAGACTTAAATGCCTTTATTAAAAAATATAAATAAAATATATATAAAGTGCAAATAAATAAGTACTTGATCACCAATTAAGCTGGTTAATTGTGCTTTAGAAAGCATGATCAGTCCTAAAGGTGGTTAAGTCCTTAGCATTCGTGGCCTTGTTTACTCGAGTCCTTGAACTCGAGCGATATATTCTCATCCGATGCCCTATGATGCTGGTCTAGGAGTCATCTGTTTAAGGCTCGCTACATGGGTAAATTAGAAGCTAAAAAAATAATAAGTGTATATATATGTTTATATTAAATAAAAATAAAAATAAAGGTACCATAGTCTGAGTAGCAATTCCTTATATATATATATATATATATGTATATATATATATAATATATATGTATATATATATATATATATGTATATATATATATATATATGTATATATATATATATATATGTAAGTGTATATCTTCTAGGCTTGATGCAAGATCCAATAATCAATCTACTCTCGACCACCTAACCCTAATTGAAGACAAAACTTTGAGTGGAGACATATAACTAGGAAGGAATATTTTGGGTTAACCTAAAACCATAAATAACTTAAATTTTTGCAAAATGGATCGTAAACTTTCTTTCTTCCTTTCTTTTAAAATATGTTTTCAAGACCACTAACATTTGTTTTCCCTTTTTATGGATTTGTTGGTGTAATCCACTGAAAACCCTCAGGAGACAAAACTCCTCCTCTAGAGGTAACCTAGAGGTTTAACAGCTTGTTGTACGTGTTCAATGCAATCGCGCCACCTGTGAAAGTGGTGTAATAACTTCTTAGTTTATATTCTTAGTTTAGCTTTTACCTTTTTTGTTTTGCTCAGGGACGAGCAAAAAGATAAGTTTGGGGGTGTGATTAGTAACCAATTTTGCATCATCATCATCACATTTTCTACCAATTTATGTTACTTATGTTGCTAATAATTCTCATTTTGGCCTTTTGCAGATAATTAGAAGGAGAAGGGCAAGGTGGTAACAAAATTCTAATTTTCAGCTATTTTTGGATAATTAAAAGTGATTACTTATGGAGCAAGAGAGATGCTTCTAGAGAGGGGTAAATTAGTTGTAAAGATTAGAGAATGAACCTGAACTAATGCTAGCCCAAGTGCGCAAGAAACAGATATTCCTCAGAGCTACCCTTCTAGAAGAGAGACAGTGACACTAGTCAGGGCCTCTGCGCCTAATTCAAACCGCAAAAATGCAACTTTTGCCACATTTTTGCGGTATTCTCTTGGATACATGCATTGGTCTTCGACGTCGTCCCCTCATTTCATGCTCCCCAAGCCTCTGCAGCCTATAAATACCCTGTAATTGGACCTGAGAGAAAGTTAGACAGAGAATAGAGAGTAGAGTATCTTAATTGCTTTTGTGTCTAATTTCTCTTGTACTCTTGTATCATTACAAATTAGTTTAAGTTTTCATTCCAGAATTTGAGTGAGGAAGAGAGAGTGATGTTGTTATTGACTATGTGACAAGCAATATAAAGGATTCTGCATCTCCTCATTTCTTCTTGCAATCCTCTACTTGTGTTGTTTTTATTTCATGTCTCTAACAATCTCTAACTCCTCTAACAAGCTTTTAATTTCTTACTTTAATTTCATGTCTAGATAACTTTCTTCTTGCATACCTAACTAACTACTAACCCACTAACCCTAACTTCTTGAATGATACTCACATGAATCAAATAGCATGCCAATAAGCCTTGTGCAATAAAGAGTCATGGATGGCTTATGAAAAAAGGTTCTAACTCTAACTCTCTAACTAGCAATCTAACTCTCATATTTCATGCTCAATTTTATGTTCTTGATGATCCATTAATTGCTTAACTTGCTTGTTTAGACTTGGAGAATACCCACTCATCTTTGCCGATACCGATAGTGTACTTGTTTCTTACCCTAATCTCGCCTTAAAATGTATCTTGATAGGGTGATGTTCAAGTTTTTGCCGTGTGAAGCAAAGTGGAGGGTGAAGGACTTTCATTAGAACTTCACATGACTAGTTCTCAAAACACAAGACTTGTGCATGCCAAGGATCCATTGTGAGGCTCTTTCATTAAGAAAGTAAGGGTTAGTGGGATTCATTAGTAGAAGGTTCGCCATGCAATTTTTTTATTTTCAAAAACTTAAACTTTTTCAAGCAATCTCTTTTACTAGTTTCTTCAACTTCTTCAAACTCTTTCTTAAAACTCTTTTTCAAACTTTCTTTCAAACTTTCTTTTAGTTTTTTTAGCCTTCACTTAGTCTTTTCTTTTCTCCGTTTCAATCACCATTTTCTTGAAACCACATTTCTTCTCACTTTGTTTTTACTCGTCTTTTCATTCACTACTAATTCATTTCACGTTTATTTTCCTTTTTCATCTACCACCGTTTTCACACGCTTCTTTCTTTCTTTTATTTCATCGAAACAAAGAAGGAGTATTTTGAGAAAATAAAAAATCGAACAAAGCTTCTATCGCCCCCTTCCTTTTGGATACGACTCGTTTTGCCACTTGGCTAGAACGAAAAGTTCAAAGGGACATAAGCACATTCTCTAAAAAGACATAACTCATATCAATTCTTAAATCACAATTTTTAGTGCTTTCTCCTTTTACCTTGAACACACATTGTCCTAATTGCCTCGTGGAGTCTGAGCTTCTTCATATTCGCATCGAAGTGCTTCAAGACATATAACATCAAATCCCTCCACCATGACTTTTGAGCAGGATGTACCCAGCCTGGAGCCTTAAAATCTGTCGCTGGATAGTTGCCTTGAACCTTGATAAACTAGTTGAGGAACGTCTGAACCATCGCCAAATTTTTCCCAACTGGGATGTCTTGACCTATTCTCCCAGGATGTAGACCAAGCACAACCCTAGGCGATCCAGAGCAACTGTATCCATTAGGCATCAGGATTCCCACATGTATTGAATCGGTGGACTGGGTCACAGATCATTTCATCTTCCGTGGCGTTGTTACTGATTGGAAGAATGAAAGAGGGAAGCATCGCTTGCTTGATGGAAGATAGTACTTCTCATCCTTGATAGTAAAAATTGACTGACCTTCCCTGGCGAGAAGTTGTTGGTTAGTATCGGGTGCCACATCCCTGAACATGAAATCTGTGTTGGCCCAAAGGCCTTCAACTCTAGTTGTAATGATGATTAACTCATGTAGTTATGTGTACTAATAATCTTGTGTTATTTAGTTTCAGATTATTAATCAAGTTATTAGTTGGTGATTAGCTTCAACAAGATGATTTGGAAGCTTTCACATGTTGATTCAAGAGCCCGAGCGTCAAAGATCATATATATCACTTGCTCGGTGGATCAAAAAGTTTTGGTTCGAGTCGGCTTGGAGACGGCGCTCTACAAGAAGACATCGGTACCATAATTTAAAGTTTGTGTTTAGATCCAAATTGTAAAGATTAGAATAGTATGATATGCTCAAGTTCACAACACACACGTTTCATGTTTTGGTTTTCGGTTTTTGGTTTAACCGATCTTGGTTTGCATGAATAGATATTATATCAAAACAAGTTTACATGGTTTAATGTATATTAGATTTGTTCTATATACATGCATGCTTCAACTATTTAGACAAACTTAGTTTGATAGTCTATTTTATGTGTTTCATGTTTTGGTATTTCTAACAAAACATATTTTTGGAATTAAAGTCAAAAACTATGATATATATTTGTTTCGTGTATATTGGATTTCTATCCATATGCATCATGCTTCAAAGTGTTAAATATCATGTTTTTGTATTTGTTGAGTTTTGAAAATATCGGATTTTCATTTGGAAAATCCAAGTTTGATAAAATACGGTTTTTGGTTTTTGGTAAAATTTCTTAGACATCAAAACGAGTTCAAATGTTTAGTAATTGTCTTGAAATGTTTTTCACAAGTTTATATTTCAATATACAATGTCAAAACAAGTTTATTGGAGTTTTTAGTTAAGATAAAAGAATCTTTATCAATATTTTTACCAGTTGTTTCTGACCCAGAACTGGCTGACAGGCCAGGTCGGTCGACCGCTCGGTCGACTGTACCAAGGGCCGATCGACCGTGCGGTCGACCGATGTGCACAGAGTTGTGCACGTCTGGCAGCCCAGTGGGCCGGTCGACCGGGCGGTCGACCGGAACTGAGAGCAGTGCTCTCTGTTCTTTTCAGTTGACCGGGCAGTCGACCGGATGGTGCCTGCGGTCAAATCCGACCGTTGGCCGATCGACCGACCGGTCGACTGGTAGTTCTGTTTTGGCAGAAATTGCTGCCAACGGCTATATTTTTCTGGGGGCTATAAATACCCCATTAATGGCCAGTTTTCTCTAAGATTTTTTGTGCGAATTTTTCCTTACTCTCTGGTGTTTTCACAGCAATCAAAAGAAGTTTTGGGATTTAAATTGAACAATCTATTTGGTGTTTTTGTTAGGGTTTGGAAGATCAAAGAAAAGGGTTTTTGGGAAAAGAGTTTGATTGAACTTCTTCATCTTGGTTTCTAGTTTTTCCCAAGGATTTTCTTTGTGATTTTGATTTCCATTCCATTGGTTTTCTCCACACTTGAGCTACATCTACTTTCTTATTCTATAGGATCTTTGTGTGGGAGAAAGAAATTGTTTGTGGTTATTGTTTAGACCACCAAGTTGTAAACCCTTCATTTTCTTGGCTTTGTGCCTTTCCCTCATTGTGTTGAGGAGGTTGTGCATTTGGGTTGTATCCCTCAAGTGGTGAGGTGATCCTTGTGTAAGCTTTGTGCTAATCCCTCAAGTTGTGAGGTGATTGCTTGTTGGCTTGGAGTTGTGCCTCAAGGAGGAGGTTGTGTTTGTAAGGAGAGGAGTTGGGTACTCCTTGTAATTGTTATTGCCCCAAATCCTCGGTGGAGGTTCCCTTTGTGGGAGTCCTTTGTGGACAAGCTAGTGGATTTAAAATCCTTCTGTGTGAAGGCGGGGATGTAGAGCTGGGTGCTCGAACCTCGAAACATATCTTGTTGTTTGCGCTTGTTCCCTTGGCTCTTACTCTATCTCTCTCTCTCTCTCTTTACTTTGTGCCTTGCATCAATTCATATTGTTCATTCATAATTATTTGCTTGGCTTGTTTGAGTGTGCATCTCTTGTTAATTGCAAATTAGTTTTTAAATTCCGTATTTAGTTCAATAGATTAGCATTATCACCTATTCACCCCCCCCCCTCTAGGTGATTTCAATTGGTATCAGAGCCTCCGCTCCTGATATTTAGGTTTAACCACCTAGGAGTGAGATCTTGGTTTGCTAATCTTCATTTGCATTGTTCATTTGCACACATATAGTTGCACTCATGGATAGCCCTCCTATGTTTGACTTTTTTAGACTTGATGTTTGAAAGGCCAATATGAGTAGTCACTTAAAAAGCCTAGGACATCTAGTTTATCAAGCCACTACTCAAGAATCCTACCAAAATCATAGCAAGCATAAAAAGGCTAATGCATTAGCACTTAAAACACTTAGAGCATCTCTTAATGAAGATCTTTTACCGGTGTTTGATCATTATGATTCGGCTTTTGCAGTTTGGAGCATATTGACTTCTCCCGAGCTACCAAGGATTATCAATAAGTTGAGGAGATCTAGGAGAGACAAGTCCGACGAGCATTGCCTCATGGTCCAAGGGAAAGACTCCCTTGAGGTACAATCGGATTCTCAACTAGATGATAGCTCTAGTTCATATTGCTATGGGTGTTTGGAAGTTCAAAATTTAAATGTAGAACTTGCCTCAATGCTTGAAAAATTCTTAGAAAAACATGAATCTTTGAAAAAGAAGAACTTTGATTTAAAAGAAGAAATAAAGGATTTGTGCTCAACTTTTGAATCGGTTTTGCAAGAGAAGGAAGAGATTATTAGTGAACGTGACTCACTAAGATCTCAACTAGATCTTGCCCTAAAAGAGATTGATGTTTTGAAAAGCAAAAATGATTGTGATGATGTTGTGAAAAACAATGAGGTTTTATCTTCTAAATTAGATTTTGTTTTAAAAGATAACCTTGTTTTAAAAAATGAAATTGATTTCATTACAAAAGAATTGAATTTAGTTTTAAAGAAAAATGAATCTTTGCAAATTGATATAGATTCTCATGTTTGCCATGCTAGTGTAGCTTCTTCTTCTAGCACACCTATTGCATGCTCCACTTTATCTTCTTGTATTGAAAAAGATATAAATGTGTTGAAGAAAAGTGTTGAATGTTTGGGCTCCACTTTGAGCCAATGTACTTTGAATCATACACGCTTGGAAACCTTGGTTCGCAAGAAACAAGTTCCATCTTTACATGTACACCCATCATGGCATACACATGCTCATCACGGACACAACCATAACATGTATGATAATGTGTACACTTGTACACTGATTGAGGCTAAACCTGCACACAAATTACAGAATATTAGATTTAAGAATAAAAAATGTGCAAGTACTCAATTCTTCCGCTATAGCAAGTGGCTATGCGGGTCGTGATCCACAAGGAGGGTTTGCGATGGAAGCTTTACGTGTCTTTATTGAAATCGTTAAGAAAACAAAAGAAAGTTCTTCTCTGTTTTTAAAGTTAAGAAAATGGAAAAGAAAGTTGTTAAAGTTAAAAAGAAAGCGGGAGATGAAGAAGGTGAAAAATCAGAAAACGAAAGAAAGCGACAAAGTACAAATGAAGTGGAAAGAAGAATGAAAACGATTTGGAGGAAGTGGTGTTTGTGATTTAGTTTATAGAAATAAAAGAAAAGAAATAAAAACAATTGCTTACCTTCTTTTCGTCAAAAGCTTACCTCGAGTTTTCAGCTTCGATTTTACCTTGAAGTGAAGGCATTCAGCGCATAGCCCATAAGATTCGAGTATTGGTCTTCGTCCACATTACATCATCAAGACTACTTCAAGAATGAAATGATACAGAGAGAGACTCTATTCCATCGTCATGAGCTATCGGTGGCACTTGCAATGGCAAGGCTCTTTCGATGCTTTTAGACTCACTTGGAAGACGATTGTACGAAAAAGAAGAGTAAAATAGAAACGAAGAAGAAGAAGAAGACTAAATAGAAGTGCATACAGAAAAAGAACACCGATTCGATTTCATTACAATCAAAGAAAAGAAATAAGTCTTACACCGGTGTCACTCCAGCTCAAGCTTCAGTCTTGTTCTTCGATGAAAGTCGATCTCCTCTGAATTACATAAATGAAAACTAAAATTACATAAAAAAGAAAGACTAAAAACCTAAACTAAGAAATGAAAACTAAGCTAAATCCTAATTTGCATTGGCCTCCCTTTTGCCTTTGAGTGCAGGTATTTATAGGAGAAATGGAGGGGGTAGAGTGGATATTCAGTTCTGATCTGCTGTTTGTTGGCTTGTTGATTGCTGAATATCACTTAACAACTGACAGAATTAGAAATAATGATCAACATAAGAGTTATAGCTCTGTCAGTCTGCTTTTGGATCATCTTGAATCATCAGAATTGAGATTCTGTAGCAAAAGTTATGATTCGAATACTAAAATGTATCCAGTCAGAATCTGAATCAAACTTGCTTCATCTCATCCCTTGATCTTTGCTTTAACCGATCGATTCTGAGAGGATTCTTCTCAACCAGTTTTCAACCTCTTGATTTTTCCCTGATTTAGTGAGTGTGAATTAATTCTGATTTAATTCAGAATTTTGGTGGGCTTTGGGCTCATTTCTCTTCATCTCCTTAAAGAATGGGCCTGCAAATAAATTAAGCAATTAATTAAGACAATGCAAAGTTTTATTCTAAAATAGGTATGAAAATATGATATTAAATATGCAACATTAGTGACCAATCACACCCCCATACCTATCTTTTGCTCGTCCTCGAGCAAAACAACTAAACTATACTAAGGATTATTAGACCACTTTCGCAGGTCGCGCGATTGCACTGAGCATGTGCAACAAGCCGTTAAACCTCTAGGTTCCCCCTAGAGGACGAGTTTTGTCTCGTGAGGGTTTTCAGCGGATTGCACCCACAAAATCCATAAAGAAAGAGAAATAAAGAGTTAGTATTTTCGAAAAGCATTTTGAAAGAGAAAAATATTTGAAATATGATTGTAAGATCTAAGCAATCTATAAGTTATAGGAAACCCGAATTTTTTATTCCTAAACTTAGTCTCTATTCAAAAATTTGTTATCAATCAAAGTAAGGAGTCAAATTGTACTTCTCATCTAGTCTATTACTTTACCCTAAGTCATATGCACCTTGTGACTGTGAAAATTTTGACTAAGGGTTCATTAACTCTAACTCTTATGCCTTACTTATTTATATATATACTTTTACCTTTTTTTTTGTGGTATTATTCCTTAGTTCTATTAGGCTTTCTAATCTGCCCATGTAACGAGCCTCTAATCGATGACTCCCAAACCAAACGGTCTTAGGGCACCAGGTGAGAAGACACCCCTAGGACTTAAGGACTCGAGCAGACAAGGCCACAAAACTAAGGATTTTATTATATGAACCTCTTTTAGGCGTGAATACTCATGCTTTATTAGGCACAGACACCCAGCTTAATCAGAGGATCTAATCATCTTTCGCATAAATACTAAGGCTTGCTTAGGCCAAAGCACCTAGCTAATCAATAATTAGACTTATTCATTTTTTTTTTTAAACTTATCTAATTATCTTTCGCATAAATACTAAGGCTTGCTTAGGCCAAAGCACCTAGCTAATCAATAATTAGACTTATTCATTTTTTTATATATATATATATTTTTATAAGGCATAAGAATCTTTGTTTTTGAACCCTAAGTGTGTAAGTGTATGAAGTATGCATATTTCATCAAGGTAAAGATCAAGACTAAATTACTTTGACAAATTATCTTCCTAACCCTAAAAATCAAACAAATTATCTTATTTTGACCAAGTATAAGAAATCCTAATTTAGATTTTCCTATTCCTTAAAATTAACTTAATTTCTTACAAAAATAAGTCAAAATATTGTTTCTATTTTTCAAAAAGTTTTTTTTTAAAAGTAAAGAAAAATGTCAATTTTTTTAATTATTTTTTTTAAAGAAAAAGAAAAGTTATGTTAGACCCTCCCCCACACCTATCTCATGCATTGTCCTCAATGTATGAATTAATGCATAGATGCATGAAAAAGAAGAAAGGGAAGGAAAAGGTTACCTTAAGGTGGTGGTTCCGGTGGTGGTCTGATTGGTCCACGAAACATGGCCCAATCAACTTTTCTTGGGTCTCGAAGGAACCCACCAGTACTATCTTTAATATGACCCACTAAAAAGATAAATCCATTAAGGATTTTTATTAAATATTTGACCCCATCTAATTTCCATATTCCATAACTAATTTCGGAGTCAAATTTGTCAACCACCTCGTCCCAGAATGGTGTATGAATTGATAGAACGGTTGACTTGGACTCAGGAATGACAGGAACTAATACCGACTCAGGAAGGTGACTTAAGTCAAGTAAAGGTTCAGGAGTCGAAATAGGTTCAGAAATTGGGTCCAAGTCAAGAAGTTGAAACTCTAGTCCACATTTATTTTCCAACAATGGAATGTGACCTAATATGGGTGATTCCAGTTCAGGAATGATAGGTGGAGGAATCAAAACTGACTCTAAAATATTACTCAAGTTTGGTAACAAAACAGGAGTCAAGATTGATTCAGAAAGTTGAACTGGATCATAGATTTGAGAATCTAGGTCACATATCTCATTGAGTTCAATATCAAAAAATGGAGAACTTACCAATTTGTCAATAGGATCTTCAAAAGTGTATAATTGGTCAAGTTCAATATGATCCTCAAAGATGGGTGATTCAATTTCTTTATGAATTGGTACAGGATCCAATGTTGACTCCGGGAAAAAATTGAAGTCAGGTGAAGATACCGGAGTCATAATCGAATCAGGAAATGGAATTGAATCACTAAGTTGGGGTTCAGGATCATAATCATTTTCACAACCCTCGCTTCAAGTGCAGGCGAAGCTAAACACTAAAAGTGTTTGACAACGAAGCTAGTAGTTAAGCTTCGGTTTGCAAGCGAAGTTAGCCCAGAAGAGTTCCAGCAGCGAGGCTATTCAACCATGAGGCGAAGCTAGAATCCAACTAGCTTCGCTTACCATAGTCTCACCATGAAGGCAAAGCTAGACCCACATTTTTGTAGCATTTTTCTCAACAATCAAATCAGGATGCCTTGAACAGGTTTTAAAGTATTTGAAATTCGAACCATCCCATTGCAGAATTACAAAAACTTTGAAGGAGCTTTTGTTGACACTCTGAAAAGACAAACTCTCATACAGCATTTTAACCAATCCAAACGATGTCTAAACATGTTGGCATTTACAAAAGATGAGTTGCAGACAAGCTGACAACCAATTTCTACCCATCCTTGAGGGACAAAACAAGGACTCGAACCTCACTGATCCAGTGAAGCAAACAGTAAGCAAGGTATTGCCTTTGAAGAGATCTAAGAAGGCCTATGAGGCTAAGTCAGTTCAACACTTAGCCTCGCATGAACCCAAAGGGATAGCTTCGCTTGAAGTTTTATAGCCTTTTTAAATGGCTAAGTTTCTAGCTTCGCACGAGGCTCTTCAGAACTTCTCAAAAGAAGCTAGCTTGTAGCTTCGCCTGAAGCTAATAGTAGCTTCGCCTGAAGCTAATTCTAGCTTTGCCAGGAGCAAATTTCAGCTTCGCCTGGAGCATTATAATAGCTTCGTCCGAAGCTTTACTTAGCCCATTGGAGGGCTTGCCAGGTCAGTAATTTGAAAATACACCTAGAGGGGTGAATAGGTGTAGTGCTAATCTAGTGACAAATAATGCGGGATTAAAAACTAAATACTAACACACAATGTATAACCAAGAGTGAAGCTGAATTTTTCATGAAAGGCTCTAGAACTTCTCCTCGTGATTTCTCTAAACAAAGAGTTGAGGTGCTTCAATAGCTCTCTTGGCCGAATACTAGTGTGTGCACACAAACAATATCAAGCATTGGTAGATATGAGTAATAATAACAATGCAAGATATAATGAGAGAGAGTTAAGAGATAGAGAGATCCAAATGCAAAACACAAGGATATGCTTCAAAGTTTGAGCCACCACTCTACATCCCCATCTTCACACAGAAAGATTTTTCACTATTTCCACCAAGAACCTCCACAAAGATACCTCCACTAAGAATTACAACTTATACTGGGAGTACACAACTCTAACTCTCTCACACCTCTACATAAAAAGGTAGGCACAAAGCCAAACACAAAGTAAAAAAAGATTACAACTTGGTGATCACTTAGATCACAAACAACAACTTGGTGATCCAATGACCACAAACAAAACCTCTCACAATACAAGATCCTAGATGACGGATTTGCACTGAAAAGCTCAAATATGTGAGCGTACAAAGTTTTTGAAAAAGAAACAAAGAAAACACTTGGGAAAACTTCTTGATAGATGAAGAAATTGAAGATGAAAACTAGAACTTCTAAAACTTATTTTTCTTTGATTTTTCAAAATTGTGAAACAAATAAAGATATTAATTTGAAGCTCTAAAACTTGTTTTAAAAACTTGCTGAAAACTTGGTTGAAGTGGAAAAAAATTAGCTCTTCAAAATCTTACCAAAAACTAGCCAATGAACCCTTTATATAGGCCCAGAAAATTCTAGCCGTTGGACTCAGAATAGGTCAGAAATGACCTGTCGGTTGACCGCCCGATCGACCGGCCAACGGTCAATTGACCGTTAGGGTTGAAGGTCATCCGCCTGGTCGACCGCCTCTGATCAGTCGCTAAAGTTGCATATGTAATATCATATTTCCATACTTATTATAGAATAAAAGCTGCATTGTCCTAATTAATTATTTAATTTATTTGCAGGCCCATTCCTTAAGGAGATGAAGAGAAATGAGCCCAAAAGCCCACCAAATTCTGAATTAAATCAGAATTAATTCGCACTCAGTAAATCAGGGCAAAATCAAGAGGTTGAAAACCGGTTGAGAAGAATTCTCTCAGAATCGATCGGTTAAAGTCAAGAATCAAAGGCCATTTCGTCAGAATCCTGATCTCAAACGAATAAACCAACTAAGGATAAATGCAGAAGAAACTCCCAGAGAGACCCACCAACAGGGTGTGGCCATCTGGCCACACCCTGGCCGCGGAAACGTGGCCCAAGTCGCGTTTCCACGGCAAGGTTGGGGAGTTAGGGGGAGCGTTTGCTCCCCCGATCTCCCCGGGATCCTACACACTGGTTTTTTTTTGCCTATAAAAGGCCATTCTTTGTGCTGAAAATGGACGACCATGCAGAGTTAGGATTTAGACTAGTTTTTCATTTCTTAGTTTAGGTTTTTGTTTTTCTTGTTCATGTAATTTTAGTTTTCTTTATGTAATTCAGAGGAGATCGACTTTCATCGAAGAACAAGAATGAAGCTTGAGCTAAGAGTGACAATGGTGTAAGGTTTACTTCTTTTCTTTGATCGTTATGAAATCGAATGATGTTCTTTCTTCGTATGTACTTCTTTTTAGTTTTCTTCTACTTCTTCTTTTCTACTTCACTTTTCTTTTTGGTACAACTATCTTCCAAGTGAGTCTAAAGCATCAAAAAGAGCCTTGCTTTTGCGAGTGCCACCGATAGCTCATGACGATGGAATTGTGAGTCTCTCTGTATCATTTCATGCTTGAGTATCTTGATGATGTAATGTGGAAGAGACCAAAAATCGACTCTTATGGGCTATGCGCTGATTGCCTCCAATTCAAGGTAACATCGTCGCAAAGATTCAAGGTAAGCTTTTGGTGAAAAGAAGGTGAGTAATACTTTTATTTCTTTTCTTTTATTTCTGTAAACTAAATCACAAACACCATCTCTTCCAAATCATTCTTTTTCGAATCATTTGTACATAGTCGCTTTCTAATTTTCTCCACTTTCTCAATCTCTCATTTTCTTCTAACTTTAACATAACTTTCTTTTCTTAATTTTTAAACTTAAAAACAGAGAAGAACTCTCGTTTGGTTTTCATAAAGATTTCAATAAAGAACGTAAACGCTTCTATCGCAAAACCCTCCTTGTGGATCACGACCCACATAGCCACTTGCTATAGCGGTAAGAATTGAGCACTTGCACATCTTCATTTTAAGTTTTGTAATTCCGTATTTTGTGTGCAGGTTTAGCCAATCAAATTTTGGCGCCGTTGCCGAGGAGGGTAACGTTGTTTGTATTGAAATCTGATTTTTCTTGAAAATTTTTTAGAACTAAAATGAACTTTCTTCTCTGTTGCAGGTTAAAGGGCAAGCAAAGTAGGAAATTAAAGTTGCAGTAACATATAAGTGGCCTTGGGCCTCTGCTCTAGAAAGCAGAGACCAAGTGCCCTCTGCTTTGCCGCGGATCCGCGGCCAACGCCGCGAAAACGCGGCAAAAAGGAGTGGACTACTAACGTTCTTTTTGCAGGTCTGCTTGCTTTGCAAATTCTAGTTTTCTGCAACTTTACTTTTTCTTATATGCCATCACATAAGCTTGCTAATAATCAACAGTAAAATACTTGTTGAAAAAGATAAAAAATTGATTAGACGTTTGCATTTTAGGCATGTGTCTTTTCAATTCTTTTATTTTACTGTTGAAGAGTGCTGGAGCAAGGTACGTTCGCATTGCATGTAGAATAGGACTCACCTCTTGGTTGATTTTCATTGCTTAGAGTGAATCTTATTTACATATCCTGTACACTTGCACAAACTGATCTTAAGGGCACCACCCATTAACAAGATAAGGTGGGGATTTAATCACCCTTCCTTAGCCCAAAAATCAGATTCCAAGCACTCACTAAACCAAGCCTAACTTAAAATGAGTAGACGTTGGCCCTAGGGACATCTCGGACTCAATTAGGAGATTATCCTAAGGGGGAAAGGTGTTGGAATTTGACTCTTGTCAAATCAGTGTTTAGGAAAGGGTTAAGGGCCGAAAGCCCGAAGGTTGGTGGTTATTTAATTAAGTAACGTCTTTGACGGAAAACCTCCCACCAACCTTGCCCTGACCTGGCTGATTAGCTTGTGGTCAAAGTCTGCATTGGACCTCCCGTGGACAGTCTAACCAGTTAGGAGTTGTCTAGGTCATAGGTCTACCCTAACTTAGGTTAGAATTTTTTCTTTTTCTTTGTTTGTTTATTTGTTTGTTTTTCTTTCTTTTTGTTTGTATTCCATTGTGTGATATGGCCTATGATAACAATTTTTTCAATTTCAATAATAATCCATATTACACATCAAACTCTTTTTCGGATATTACCAACCCGGCATATCATGACTTTAACCAACCTAGTGTACCGGATTGGTCTTATCCGAATCAATATAACCCAAATCCCCCATCGTATGACTATAATTTCCATAACGATTTCAACTCTTCACAGAGTCAGTGGGGATTCACCTACCCCGAGCATAATTTTCAACCAACTTGTCCCCCTTATCCACCTAGTCCACAATATCCCCAAGAGTCATACTCAGTTCCACCAGTCCAAAATAGAAAACCATCAATTTTGGAAAGAAGTATGCGTGAGTCCAAACAACAATCACAAAATCTAATGGACTCACAATTTCACCACCAATTCCAAGACAATACTTCATCTTTTCATCAAAACAATGAGCCTATCAACTATGAAAAGATGCTTGAAGCCATGACTCAGGCTCAAAACACCTGTAATCGTGACATAGATATGATGGTTCAATCTCTACGTTCCCTCCGTTTGCCCATTTCTGATGTCACTAACCACTCTATTAGAGCCGACGAGTCAGGTTGTTTTGGAAATCAAGGTTTCATTTCAGAACAATCATTTGAACTTGCCCAAACTCCAAATTTTGACAGTTTGGCAAGTTATCCTTTTCCTGAAATCAAACTTGAAAATGAATATGATCATGAACCTCAACTTAGTGATTCAGTTTTACTTCCTGATTCAATAATGACTCCGGTGTCCTCACCTGATTTCGATCTTCTTCCCGAGTCAACATTGGATCCTGTGCCAATTCATTATGAAATTGAATCACCCAATTTTGATTATCATATTGAACTTGACCAATTTTACACTCTTGAAAGTCCTATTGATAAATTGGCAAGTTCTCCATTTTTTGATATTGAACTCAATGAGATATGTGACCTAGATTCTCAAATCTGTGATCCAGTTCAACTTTCTGAATTAATATTGACTCCTGCTTTGTTACCAAACTTGAGTAATATTTCAGAGTCAGTTTTGATTCCCCCACCTATCATTCTTGAACTTGAATCACCAATATTAAGTCACATCTCATTGTTAGAAAATACATGTGGACTTGAGTTTCAACTTCTTGACTTGGACCCACTTCTTGAACCAATCTCGACTCCTGAACCTTTACTTGACTTAAGTCACTTTCCTGAGTCAGTATTAGTTCCTGTACTTCCTGAGTCCAAGTCAATCATTCTATCTTTTCATACTCCATTCTGGGACGAGGTGGTTGACAAATTTGACTCCGAAATTAGTTATGGAATTTGGAAATTAGATGGGGTGAAATTTTTAATAAAAATTCTTCATGGATTTATCTTTTTAATGGGTTATATTAAAGATATTTCTGGTGGGTTCCTCTGAATCCCACGAAAAGTCGATTGGGTCGCGTTTCGTGGACCAATCAGACCACCACCGGAACCACCACCTTAAGATAACAATTTCCTTCCCTTTCTTCTTTTTCATGCATCTATGCATTAATTCATACATTGAGGACAATGCATGAGATAGGTGTGGGGGAGGGTCTAACATAACTTAGGTTTTCTTTTTTATTAAAAACTTTTTGAAAATAGAAATAATATTTTGACATATTTTTGTAAGAAATTAAGTTAATTTTAAGGAATAGGAAAATCTAAATTCGGATTTCTTATACTTGGTCAAAATATGATTATTTGTTTGATTTTTAGGGTTAGGAAGAAAATTTGTCAAAGTAATTTAGTCTTGATCTTTACCTTGATGAAATATGCACACTTCATACACTTACACACTTAGGGTTCAAAAATAAAGATTCTTATGCCTTATAAAAAAATATATATATAAAAAAAATAAACAAATCTAATTATTGATTAGCTAGGTGCTTTGGCCTAAGCAAGCCTTAGTATTTATGCGAAAGATAATTAGATAAGTTTGAAAAAAAAAAGATAAACAAATCTAATTATTGATTAGCTAGGTGCTTTGGCCTAAACAAGCCTTAGTATTTATGCGAAAGATGATTAGATAAGTTTAAGAAAAAAAATATATAAAATCCTCTAATTAAGCTGGGTATTTGTGCCTAATAAAGTATAAGTATTCACGCCTAAAATTGGTTCATATAATAAAATCCTTAGTTTTGTGGCCTTGTTTGCTCGAGTCCTTAAGTCCTTGGGGTGTCTTCTCACCCGGTGCCCTAAGACCGTTTGGTTTGGGAGTCATCGATTAAAAGCTCGTTACATGGGCAGATTAGAAAGCCTAATAGAACTAAGGAATAATACCACCAAAAAAATATATATATGTATAAATAAATAAGGCATAAGAGTTAGAGTTAATGAACCCTTAGTCAAAATTTTCACGATCACAAGGTGCATATGACTTAGGGTAAAGTAATAGACTAGATGAGAAGTACAATTTAACTCCTTACCTTGATTGATAACAAATTTTTGAATAGGGACTAAGTTTAGGAATGAAAAATTCAGTCTTCCTATAACTTATAGATTGCTTAGATCTTACAATTATATTTCAAATATTTTTCTCTTTCAAAATGCCTTTCGAAAATACTAACTCTTTATTTCTCTTTCTTTATGGATTTTGTGGGTGCAAGCAGCCGAAAAACAGAATTTCAGGGTTTAAAACTTGAACTTTGAAACCTATATAAATTTCATTAAAACTTCACAAATTCTAAAAAAAATAAATTAATATAAATAAATTAAAGTACAAATATGTATGATCTAAAATCAACACATTTTACAAACATGTAGACTATTTTTGAGACATAGCATTTTAGGCATAAACCAAAACTAGTATTTTCTAAAAAACCAAACTTTGAAATGAAAATCTGATTTCTCTAAAACTTGTATAGATATAAAAACATGTTATTGAAACACGTTTGAAGCATAGTGCATATGGATAGAATCCAATACACATAGTAAATAATAAATACTTATTTTTGACAGTAAATACCAAAATAAGTTTTGATGAGAACAAAACTTAAACACATGAACTATATCCATCAAAATAAGTTATTTAAACATATATGAAGAAATAATGTATATGGTTGAAATCCAATACATGTATAAACCAATGTAAACTTGTTTTGATAAAATATATTCATGAAACCGATATATGTATACTTGATAATCCAAAAACTCAACACCTTATACATATTGAACCAAAACACATGAACTCATAGAAATAAGTTTTTCTAATCAATAAAGCTCTAATATGTATAGATATAATCCAACACATATATAAACCATGAAACTTATTTTATGAACATAAACTTTTTAAAACTAGAATAGTTAAACTATAAACCAAAAACTATTTATCAATAAAAGCGATAAATAAAATTGTGTGTAAACTTGAGCAATTCAAAACTAATTTATTCTTACACAAGATCTAAGCTAAACAAACCTAGACCAAAGTCTTCTTGTCGATTTTCTGCTCCAAGACGACTTGATCCAAACACAATCCAAAGAGTGAGGACTCCATCTCGAGTACTAGATGCGATCTTTAAGCATCAGCTCTTGAATTAACTCGTGATAGCTTTGAATCTTGACTTCGAGTCTTTGTTGAAGCTAAACACCAACTATAACCTTGACCTATATCTAAAACTTAGTAAATACAAGATCATTAGTATCATAACTTCATAAGTTAGTCATCATCAAAACTAGGGTGAAAGGCCTTTGAGCCAATAATCTCCCCCTTTTTGATGATGATAAAACTTATGAGGTTATATATGCATGGATTAAAGATAAGCTTCATAGAAGCTCCTCCCTTAACTCATGCATAGCATAAACATGTAGATATTCAATGTAGGCACATAATACCAATCATAATAATCATATAGATATGCAATAAGAACTCTAGATACCAAATGTATGCAAATAATATATATTCATGGCAAACTCTTGATACTAAATAAATATACAATATAAGCTCTAGATGCTAAAAGATTAAATATATATTCACTGTAATTGCTAGCTAGATATCAAATAAGTATATCAATGCATCACGAGCTAGATACTAATATACCAAAACATGATATCAAAAGTAATCTCTAGCTAGATACCAATATACCAAAACACGATATCAAAAACTAGATATCAAAACAAAATATATTCATAAAACTAAAACATGCATATATAAACTCTCAAATCATTCTCCCCCTGTTTGTCAATCATCAACAAAGGGGTAAAATCAAATTGAAAGCAAAATTATTAATTGAAACAAAATATCAATTTTAAAAACAAATATATCAATTGAAAATACCAATTGAAAGTGAAAGTAGAAAAATATTTTTGATATCAAAAAAATATACCAATCGAAAAACAACATGGATATCATATAAAAACTATACCAATTGAAAATAAATAATCTATGATATCAATCTTTTCTAAATTCTAAACTATTTTGCAATATAGATACCAATTGTAAACAATCGATACCAAAGTTAAAAATATAAGTATTTTCTAAAATAAAATATTTTTCTCAAAAAGAGTGGGAGAAAGATACCGATTAAAAATAAAATCAAGAATTTTTCTCCCTCTTTTTGAAATACCAACAAAACCAATACATAAGCTTGTAAAAGATACCAATTAACATTTAGAACTAAACCAAGCTTAGCATAAAATAATTTGCGCTATAAAGAATATGTATGAACATTGTTAAACAAGCATATGAAATCATATATATGTATAAACGATAATTGAAATACCAATAATGATATGATGCATACATATATAGAAAACAAGTATGAGTATACAAAAATCAATTTTCATGATAAGTAAGTGTATAACTCATAACATCCACCTTAACATGCACATGTTTAAGATATATTCAAAAGGAGCATACAAGGCATGGTCGCCCAACCAACCGCCCTTTAAGGAAAGAACTTTTCAAAAATAATGTTTTGAAAATAATATAGTATAGTTTGAAAACTCTACCAAGTGAAGAATAAAGAACTAGTTTTAAGATAATCTTAAAAACTAGTATGAAATCCTTCAAGTAAGGAACAAAACATAAATATATCCCATGAATACATGCTAAATACATATAATTAACACTCAAAGATCAATGAAGCACATATATGCTCATGAATCAAAAATCATGAGTAAACAAGATATATCGAGTGCACAAAAATCATGTAAGAAATATATACATGGAGATAAGACAGTGAAGCTCAATATCATCAAAATCATATGAAACTCTATTTATAACATGAAACCATCAATCATGAAAAATTCTATTATCATCAAAGACTAAACTATCTTCAAGGCATATATATGTTTTGTCAAAACTAAAGTATACATATATATGCCAAACATGAATTGAGTCCTTAATAGAGTACAAGGTATATAATGCAAGTGACTCAAGGATAGAACATGTATAACAAGTAGTTTTGATAAAATTTACATATACATGAAGCTAAAAATATTTTCATGAAAACATGTACATGAGTGATGTAATAACAAATAAAGGAGAACAAATATAAATGTAAGAATCATCAAAACTAAGTCATACAAGTACATATAATGAGTACACAAGAATAATAAAGCATCTAAACATAAGAATCAAGTGTAGCTCATTAATTGTCAAGTATAATCACAAATTTCAATGAAAATTGCATCTAAACATGTAATCAAAATATGAAGCATAAAAACATCAAAAATATGAGTGATAAACAACTATGATCATTTGTGTAAATGCAAATGCCATTACAATAAGGATATGCATACATGGCATAACAATAGTGAGAATACATAAATATGAATCCATATAAACATGGGTGTATCTCAAACACTACATATGTATATCACAAGTTTTAATGGCATTGCATTTAAACTTATTGAGCATGAAAATCAAAATATGCTCAAAATTATTAATCTAAAAACATGAAAGCATATAAACATAAACAAAGTAAGGAAAATAGAGATAGTTATCAAACCAAATGAACTAGTCTCTAATCTCCAAACATTTGGTAGTCCTCCCACCAAAACTTCTTGATAGCGATGCATCCAGTGTTGCGTCCATTTAGCTCCAACACATCCCCCATCGAGGCACCGAAACTCTCACGTTTTGTGGGAGCAGACACCTACATCAAAAGCAATAGGGGTGATTTTTGGTACCCAAACTTTCTTGGGTCCACCGAGGTTCGTACTTCTCCTAAGCCAAATATTTTTACTTGCAAAACTTATAGTATTTATTCAATTATAATAAAATTTTGCAAGGTGGCCCGTACGATGATTGATGCTAAACCTGCACACAAAATACGAAATTTCAGAACTTAAAAAGGAAATGTGCAAGTGCTCAATTCTTCCGCGATAGCAAGTGACTATGCGGGTCGTGATCCACAAGGAGGGTTTGCGATGGAAGCTTTACGGTTCTTTATTGAAATCGTTAAGAATAAAAGCAAAGGCTCTTCTCTATTTTTAAGTTAAGAAAAAGTGAAAGAATTATGTTATGTTAGAAGAGAATGAAAGATGAAGAAGGTGAAAAATCAGAAAACAATAAAAGCGACTATGTACAATGAAGTGGAGAAGAAAGAGTTGGAGGGGATGGTTGGTGATCTATACTAAAGGAGTAAAAGAAAAGAAAGAAAGAAAAGTGTAGAAATACTTACCTAGGTTGAGTGATGACTTACCTGGAAACCGTTGCATATTCTACCTTTGCTTCGGAGGCGTTCAACGCATAGATCATAAGCTCGAGCTCAGTCCCCGTGCACATTATATCGTCAAGCCTAGCAAGAATGAAGTGATGCGGATCTTGGAAGAGGCGAACGTCTTCATGAACTATCGCTGGCTCTCACGTAGCTTAGTTATACTTGCTTTGGAATTCACTTGTACACTCAACAACAACAACCAAGGTAAAGTAGAAGAGGAAGACGAAACAAAAGAAAATACAAACATAAAAAGAACTTTTACCTTTATTAATTGCAGAGACAATGGAAGAAAGGAGGAGGGTACATCGTCGGTGTCACTCTCAACTTCAGCCTCTCTCTCTTACTTACATGAATCTTCTTCTACCCTAAGTTACATACAAATTACATAACAAGAAAAGAAAAACCTAAAGTACAAAGAATTAAAACTAGGCTAAATCCTAATCTGCCTTGGCGTCCCTTTTCAGCACAAAGCATGGCCTTTTATAGGGCAAATACCCAGTAAGAAGGATCCCGGGGAGATCGGGGGAGCAAACGCTCCCCTAACTCCCCAACAAAGCCGCGGAAACGCGGCCCAAGCCGCGTTTCCGCGGCCAGGGTGTGGCCAGATGGCCACACCCTGTTGGTGGGTCTCTCCGGGAGTTTCTTCTGTATTTATCTTTAAGTGGTTTCTTCGTTGGAGTCCTGGATTCTGACGAAATGGCCTTTGATTCTTGGCTTTAACCAGTCGATTCTGAGAGGATTCTTCTCAACCGGTTTCAACCTCTTGATTTTGCCCTGATTTAGTGAGTGCGAATTAATTCTGATTTAATTCAGAATTTTGGTGGGCTTTGGGCTCATTTCTCTTCATCTCCTTAAAGATTGGGCCTGCAAATAAATTAAACAATTAATTAGGACAATGCAGGCTTTTATTCTAAAATAAGTATGGAAATATGATACTAAATATGCGATATTAGCGACCAATCACACCCCCATACCTATCTTTTGCTCGTCCTCGAGCAAAACAATTAAACTATACTAAGGATTATTAGACCACTTTCGCAGGTCGCGCGATTGCACTGAGCATGTGCAACAAGCCGTTAAACCTCTAAGTTTCCCCTAGAGGACGAGTTTTGTCTCGTGAGGGTTTTCAGCGGATTGCACCCACAAAATCCATAAAGAAAGAGAAATAAAGAGTTAGTATTTTCGAAAAGCATTTTGAAAGAGAAAATATTTGAAATATGATTGTAAGATCTAAGCAATCTATAAGTTATAGGAAAACTGAATTTTTCATTCCTAAACTTAGTCTCTATTCAAAAATTTGTTATCAATTAAAGTAAGGAGTCAAATTGTACTTCTCATCTAGTCTATTACTTTACCCTAAGTCATATGCACTTGTGACTGTGAAAATTTTGACTAAGGGTTCATTTACTCTAACTCTTGTGCCTTATTTATTTATACATATATACTTTTTTTTTATTTTGGTAATATTCCTTAGTTCTATTAGGCTTTCTAATCTGCCCATGTAACGAGCCTCTAATCGATGACTCCCAAACCAAATGGTCTTAGGGCACCGGGTGAGAAAACACCCCCACGGACTTAAGGACTCGAGCAAATAAGGCCACAAAACTAAGGATTTTATTATATGAATCCCTTTTAGGCGTGAATACTTATGCTTTATTAGGCACAAATACCCAGCTTAATCAGAGGATCTAATTATCTTTCGCATAAATACTAAGGCTTGCTTAGGCCAAAGCACCTAGCTAATCAATAATTAGATTTATTCATTTTTTTATTTTTTTCTCAAACTTATCTAATCATCTTTCGCATAAATACTAAGGCTTGCTTAGGTCAAAGAACCTAGCTAATCAATAATTAGACTTATTCATCATTTTTTTTATTTTTATTTTTATAAGGCATAAGAATCTTTGTTTTTGAACCCTAAGTGTGTAAGTGTATGAAGTGTGCATATTTCATCAAGGTAAAGATCAAGACCAAATTATTTTGACAAATTATCTTCCTAACTCTAAAAATCAAACAAATAATCTTATTTTGACCAAGTATAAGAAATCCTAATTTGGATTTTCCTATTCCTTAAAATTAACTTAATTTCTTACAAAAATAAGTCAAAATATTGTTTCTATTTTTCAAAAAGTTTTTAAAAGTAAAGAAAAATGTTAATTTTTTTTTAAAAGAAAAAGAAAAGTTATGTTAGACCCTCCCCCACACCTATCTCATGCATTGTCCTCAATGTATAAATTAATGCATAGATGCATGAAAAAGACGACAGGGAAGGAAAGTGTTACCTTAAGGTGGTGGTTCCGGTGGTGGTCTGATTGGTCCACGAAACGCGGCCCAATCAACTTTTCTTGGGTCTCGGAGGAACCCACCAGCACTATCTTTAATATAACCCATTAAAAATATATATCCATGAAGGATTTTTATTAAATATTTGACCCCATCTAATTTCCATATTCCATAACTAATTTCGGAGTCAAATTTGTCAACCACCTCGTCCCAGAATGGAGTATGAAATGATAGAACAGTTGACTTGGACTTAGGAAGGACAGGAACTATTACCGACTCAGGAAGGTGACTTAAATCAAGTAAAGGTTCAAGAGTCGAAATTGGTTCAGGAATTGGGTCCAAGTCAAGAAGTTGAAACTCAAGTCCACATGTATTTTCCAACAATGGAATGTGACCTAATATGGGTGATTCCAGTTCAGGAATGATAGGTGGGGGAATCAAAACTGACTCCAGAATATTATTCAAGTTTGGTAATAAAACAGGAGTCAATATTGATTCAGAAAGTTGAACTGGATCACATATGTGAGAATCTAGGTCACATATCTCATTGAGTTCAATATCAAAAAATGGAGAACTTGCCAATTTATCTATGGGATTTTCAAAATTGTAAAGTTGGTCAAGTTCAACATGATCCTCAAAGATGGGGATTCAATTTCTTTATGAATTGGTACAGGATCCAATGTTGACTCCGGGAAAAGATTGAAGTCAGGTGAAGATACCGGAGTCATAATCGAATCAGGAAATAGAATTGAATCACTAAGTTGGGGTTCAGGATCATAATCATTTTCAAGTTCTATTTCAGGAAAAGGAAAACTAGCCAAACTATCAATATCATTTGGAGTTTGGGTAAGTTCACATGGTTGTTCTGAAATGGAATCTTGATTTCCAAAACTACATAACTCTTCGGCTCTAACAGAATAGTTAGTGACATCAGGACGGTGGGAACGTAGAGATTCGACCATCATATCTATGTCACGATTACGAGTGTTTTGAGCCTGAGTCATGGCTTCAAGCATCTTTTCATAGTTGATAGGTTCATTGTTTTGATGAAAAGATGAAGAATTGTCTTGAAAGTGGTAGTGAAATTGTGAGTCCATCATATTTTGGGATTTGTGTTTGGACTCACGCATACTCATTTCCATAATTGATTGTTTTCTATTTTGGACGGGTGGAACTGAGTATGAATCTTGAACATAATGTGGACTAGGTGGAGAAGAAGGACAAGGTGGTTGGAAATTATGCTCGGGGGAGGTGAATCCCCACTGACTCGGTTAAGAGTTGAAATCATTATGAAAATTATAGTTATTAGATTGGGGGTATGGGTCATATTGATTCGGATAAGACCAATCCGGCACACTAGGTTGGTCAAAGTTATGATATGCCGGGTTGGTAATATCCGAAAATGAAGTCGGTGTGTAATATGGATTATTATTGTAATTGAAAAAATTATTATTATAATCCATATCACACAATAGAATACAAACAAAGAAAAACAAACAAATAAACAAACAAATAAAAGAAAAAATTCTAACTAGGTTAGGGTAGACCTATGACCTAGACGACTCCTAACTGATTAGACTGTCCACAGGAGGTCTAATGTAGACTTTGACCACAAGCTAATCAGCCAGGTCAGGGCAAGGTTGGTGGGAGGTTTTCCGTCAAAGACGTTCCTTAATTAAATAACCACCAACCTTCGGGCTTTCGGCCCTCAATCCCTTTCCTAGACACTGATTTTGCAGGAGTCAGATTCTAACATTTTTCCCCCTTAGGATAATCTCCTAATTGAGTCTGAGATGTCCCTAGGGCCAACGTCTACTCAATTTTAGTTAGGCTTGGGTTAGTGAGTGCTTGGAATCTGATTTTTGGGCTAAGGAAGGGTGATTAAATCCCCACCTTATCTTGTTATGGGTTAGTGCCCTTAAAATAATTTTGTGCAAGTGTACAAGATATGTAAGATTCACTCAAAGCGATATAAATCAATCAAGAAGTGAGTCCTATGCTAAATGCAATGCAAACGTACCTTGCTCCAGCACTCTTTAACAGTAATAGTAAATGAATTGAAAAGACACGTGCCTAAAATGCAAACGTCTAATCAATTTTTAACTTTTGCAACAAACTTTTTACTGTTGATTATTAGCAGGTTTTTGTGATGGCATATAAGAAATAAATAATTGCAGCAAATTAGAATTTGCAAAGCTAGCAGCCCTGCAAAAACCTGTTAGTAGTCAGCTCTTTATTGCCGCGGATCCGCGGCTTTTGCCGTGGAAACGCGGCAATTCAGAGGGCAATGGGTCTCTGCTTTCTAGAGCAGAGGCCCAATACCACTTGTATGTCACTGCAAACTTATTTTCCTGCTTTGCTTGCCCTGTAACCTGCAACAGAGAAGAAAATTCGTTTAGTTCTAAAAAAAATTTCAATAAAAATTCAGATTTCAATAAAAACCGTTTTACCCTCCCCGGCAACGGTGCCAAAATTTGATTGATGCTAAACCTGCACACAAAACACGAAATTTCAGAACTTAAAAAGGAAATGTGCAAGTGCTCAATTCTTTCGCGATAGCAAGTGGCTATGCGGGTCGTGATCCATAAGGAGGGTTTGCGATGGAAGCTTTACGGTTCTTTATTGAAATCGTTAAGAATAAAAGCGAAAGCTCTTCTCTATTTTTAAGTTAAGAAAAAGTGAAAGAATTATGTTATGTTAGAAGAGAATGAAAGATGAAGAAGGTGGAAAATCAGAAACAATAAAAGCGACTATGTACAATGAAGTGGAGAAGAAAGAGTTGGAGGGGATGGTTGGTGATCTATACTAAAGGAGTAAAAGAAAAGAAAGAAAGAAAAGTGTAGAAATACTTACCTAGGTTGAGTGATGACTTACCTGAAAACCGTTGCATATTCTACCTTTGCTTCGGCGGCGTTCAACGCATAGATCATAAGCTCGAGCTCAGTCCCCGTGCACATTATATCGTCAAGCCTAGCAAGAACGAAGTGATGCGGATCTTGGAAGAGGAGAACGTCTTCATGAACTATCGCTGGCTCTCACGTAGCTTAGTTATACTTGCTTTGGAATTCACTTGTACACTCAACAACAACAACCAAGGTAAAGTAGAAGAGGAAGACGAAACAAAAGAAAATACAAACATAAAAAGAACTTTTACCTTTATTAATTGCAGAGACAATGGAAGAAAGGAGGAGGGTACATCGTCGGTGTCACTCTCAACTTCAGCCTCTTTCTCTTACTTACATGAATCTTCTTCTACCCTAAGTTACATACAAATTATATAACAAGAAAAGAAAAACCTAAACTACAAAGAATTAAAACTAGGCTAAATCCTAATCTGCCTTGGCGTCCCTTTTCAGCACAAAGCATGGCCTTTTATAGGGCAAATACCCAGTAAGAAGGATCCCGGGTAGATCGGGGGAGCAAACGCTCCCCCTAACTCCCCAACAAAGCCGCAAAAATGCGGCCCAAGCCGCGTTTCCACGGCCAGGGTGTGGCCAGATGGCCACACCCTGTTGGTGGGTCTCTCCGGGAGTTTCTTCTGTATTTATCTTTAAGTGGTTTCTTCGTTGGAGTCCTGGATTCTGACGAAATGGCCTTTGATTCTTGGCTTTAACCGGTCGATTCTGAGAGGATTCTTCCCAACCGGTTTCAACCTCTTGATTTTGCCCTGATTTAGTGAGTGCGAATTAATTCTGATTTAATTCAGAATTTTGGTGGGCTTTGGGCTCATTTCTCTTCATCTCCTTAAAGATTGGGCCTGCAAATAAATTAAACAATTAATTAGGACAATGCAGGCTTTTATTCTAAAATAATTATGGAAATATGATACTAAATATGCGATATTAGCGACCAATCATACGACCACAATGTGTATAAGTGTACGCTCTAGCATATATGGAATCATGTGTGTGAGCATGATGAGCATGTGTATACCGTGAAAGGTGTGCATGCAAATGTGGAGCATGTTTCTTGCGAAATATGGATTCCAATCTCTTGTGATTCATGGCACATTAGCTCAAGGTGGAACCCAAATAATTAACACTCTTCTTCAACATATAAATATCATTTTTAATAGAAGAAGAAGTGGAACATGCATGAAAAACAACATTCTTATCACTAGGAGATAAAGTAATGGTAGCATGACAAATATGGGAAGCTAAATTATTTTTCAAAGAAATATTTTCTAAAAAAATGCATTCCAATTCTTTAGAAATCAAAACAATTTTGTTTTTTAAAGAATCATTATCTTTTTAAATAAACTCAAGTTTTGAAGACAAAACCTGATTTTTCTTCAAAACATCATCCAAATCATTTTTATTTTTCAAAATCTCATTTTCCTTTAAAATAAGATCAAGTTGAGTTTTCAATGAATCCCTTTCACTTGAAAACTCAACCTTTAGATCAAGTTTTGAAAACAAAGTCTCATTTTCCTTCTTTAATTCAAAACTCTTCTTTTTCAAAAACTTTATATTTTGAAAATAAGTTTTCACAAAACATAGAAAGCTCTTCATTCAAAGCATGTGTATCCATACTATCATGATCATTAGAAGAGCTAGCACAATCATCAAGATGAGTGTCTGAAGTTATCTCAAGGGAGTCAATCGCTTGGATCATATATCAAGCTTGGTCGGACTCATTTCCAATAGATTCTCTCTCAATATCGTGTGAAACTTGTTCCTTGTGAGAGATCAAAGTGTTCCACACTGCAAAAGCTGAATCACAATGAGAAATCAAAGAAATATGTTCTTTGTTCAGTGTGTATTTTAGTGCATCCATGGCTTATACTAATGCCTCTAAGTACTTGTTATTATCAACATAAGATTTTTTTTGGTAACGGCAAGATAAACATGCAATCCTAGGGCTTTTAGATATGAACTCATTTTAAATTTTCACATATCTATGTTAGATGCATCACATAGGTGGAGAAAGATAATCCATGAGTATAAACAAATATGTGTGCTAAGCAATTAACTAGATTAGCAATAAAGGATCACACTCCTAGGCTGTTAAACCAAATATCAGGACATAGGCTCTGATACCAATTGAAAATACACCTAGAGGGGGGTGAATAGGTGTAGTGCTAATCTATTGACAAATAATGCGGAATTAAAAATTAAATACTAATACATGATGTATAACCAAGAGTGAGGTCGAATTCCCCGTGAAGGGCTCTAGAACTTCTCCTTGAGATTTCTCTAAATTAAGAGCTAAGGTGCTTCAATAGCTCTCTTGGTTGAATACTAGTATGTGCACACAAACAATATCAAGCATAGGTAGATATGAGCAATAATAATAATGCAAGAAATAATGAGAGAGAGTTGAGAGATAGAGAGATCCAAATACAAGCACAAGGATATGTTTTGAGGTTTCAGCCACCGCTCTACATTCCCGCCTTCACACAGAAGGATTTCCACTATGTCCACCAAGGACCTTCCACAAAAGGACCTCCACCGAGGAATTACAACTTACACTGAGAGTACACAAGTACAACTCTCTCACACATCTACACAAGAGGGTAGGCACAAAGCCAAGCACAAATCAAAGAAAGATTATAACTTGGTGATCACTTAGATCACAAACAACAACTTGGTGATCCAATGATCATAATCTCACGATACAAGATCCTAGAGGACAGATTTGCAATGAAAAGCTCAAGTATGTGGTGCACAAAGTTTTTGAAAAAGGAACACAAAGATAACACTTAGGAAAAACTTCTTGATAGATGAAGAAATTGAAGAACAAAACTAGATTCCCAAAACTTATTTTTCTTTGATTTTTCAAAACTTTGAAATAAATAAAGTATTGATTTGAAGCTCTAAAACTTGTTTTAAAAGCTTGCTGAAAACTTGGTTGAAGTGAAAAAAAAATTGGCTCTTGAAAATCTTACCAAAAACTGGCCAAATGAACCCTTTATATAGGCCCAAAAAATTCTAGCTGTTGGGCTCAAAACAGTTCAGAAATGACCTATCAGTCGACCTCTCGGTCGACTGGCCAACGTTCAATTTCTGACCATTGGGGTTGCCGGTCCCCCCCCCCCCCCGGTCGACTGCCACCTAAAATAGAGAAGGGCCTCTCTATTGTTGGTCGACCGCTCAGTCGACCAGCCCCAACAAAAAGTTGGGTTGAGCCAGTCGGTCAACCAGTCAGTCGGCCGATCCTTGCTAGGTCAACCGCTCAGTTGACCGAGCTAAGGCCCTGGGCTTGTCCACGTATTTGTGCACGTCGATCGACCGAGCCTGCCGTTGGTCTACCGGTCAGTCGACCGCAAGCAGCCCAAAAACAGAATTTCGGGGTTTAAAAGTTGGACTTTGAAACTCATAAAAATTTCAGTAAAACATCATAAATTTCACAAAAATAAGTTCATATAAATACATGAAGTACAAATATGTATGATCAAAAATCAACACAATTTACAAACATATGAACTATTTTTAGGCATAGAAATTTAGGCATAAACAAAAACCGATATTTTCAAAAAACTAAATTTTGAAATGAAAATCCGATTTCACTAAAACTTGTATGGATGCAAAAACAAGTTATTGAAACATGTTTGAAGCATAGTGCATATGGATAGAATCCAATACACATAGTAAATGATATGTACTTATTTTTGATAATAAATACCAAAATAAATTATTTAAACATATATGAAGCAACAATGCATATGGATAAATCCAATTCATGAATAAACCAATATAAACTTGTTTTGTTGAATTCTATTCATGAAACCGATATATGTATACTTGATAATCCGAAAACTTAACACCGTATACATATTGAACCAAAACACATGAACTCATAGAAATATGTTTTTCTAAACAATAAAGCTCTAATATGTGTAGATAGAATCCAACACATATATATATCATGAAACTTATTCACTGAACATAAACTTTTTGAAACTAAAATAATTGAACTGAAAATTAAAAACTATTTATCAATAAAAGCGATAAATAAACTTGTATGTGTGAACTTGAGAAATTCAAAACTAATCTATTCTTACACAAGATCTAAACTAAACAAACCTAGACTTGATCCAAACACGGTCCAAAGAGTGAAGACTCCGTCTCGAATACTAGATGCGATCTTTAAGCATGAGCTTTTGAATCAACTCATGATAGCTTTGAATCTTGACTACGAGTCTTTGTTGAAGCTAAACACCAACTATGATCTTGATCTATATCTGAAACTTAGTAAAGACTAGATCATTAGTTCACAACTTCATAAGTTAGTCATCATCAAAACTAGGGTGAAAGGTCTTCAGGCCAACATAATTCATGATTAGTCACATATGTTGCATATACATTGTCACCTTACCATACTTTTTCGCTAATAAATCCTATTAATAAGTCTTCTTTTTCTTTGTTAAATGTAGGCCCAAATGCTAAAAGAAAGAAAAGAGAAACAAGCCCAAAAGCCCACCAAATTCTGATTTAATTCAGAATAAATTCAAAATGAAGATATCAAGGCAAAATCTTGGCATATCAAAAGGTTGAGAAGAATCCTCCCTGAATCAAGCGGTTGAAGCCACATAATCAAAGGCTGTTTCGTCAACTTTTGGATCAGAAACAAGAAAACCAGAAGAAGATACGGGAACTACATCAAACCGGGGGAGCCAGCCAACTGGCTGTGGCCACCTGGCCACACCAGGGCCGAGGAAACGCGGCCCAAGCTGCGTTTCTGCAGCCTTGTTACAACAGTTGGGGGAGCGTTTGCTCCCCCAATCTTCCAGGGATCCTCCCCTTGTGGTTTTTCCCTATAAATACTGGTTTCAGCAAAGAAAAAAGGAGCGAAGACTAGGATTAGAATTTGTGTTTATTTTCTTAGGATTTAGGCTCTTTGTTAGATAGCACAAAAGTTGTAATCTTGTTTTTTAATTTGTAATCCAGTATCAAAACTTGTGAGAGAGAGGAATTGGGAGCTTGTACTTGAAGATTGAGGTGACATCAATACAAGAATCGAGACGCTTTTCCTTCCACTCGTATTACGGTATGGCTTGCATTATTTATTTGATTTCTTCGTTGTTTTTCATGAGTAACTAAATGGTTTTCTGGGCTCGCTATTGTAACTCTCTCTTGTTCTTCTTCTCTTCTATTTTTAAAAGAAAAAGACCCAATGAATCAGTTGTATGCCTTACTTAAACCCTTTCTTTTTGAAAGTGTTCTTGAAGGCACATGAGGATGGGTTTGGATTGTTAAACTCTCACTTCTTTCATGAACATCTCTTAAATTGTTTTTACTTCATTCTTACTTCTTCGCACTTGATGATTTAATATTCAAATTCTAACGATTTCTCAAAGAAAAGACTAAACTCTTCCAACCATTTTATGTGCTTTACTTCAAACTTTCTAAAAATCACTTTAAGTTTTGCCTATGATCACTTTGAGGCACTTCATATTTTAATAGAAGAATGAACAATTCAGTAGTGAGATAGTGAGCCCAGATTTGCTTCCTTATTATAAAACAACAAAACGATTTTCGAGCTTTCTATATCACCTTCTCCAAAAACCTTTTCTAAAAGTTGCAATTTCTCTTTTAATCATCTCTTTCTTTCCATCCTCTTTTTCATAAAAAAACGAACACAATCCTTTGTTTTTAAACGATTCACCGAAAAGCTTCCATCGCATTCTTCCTCGTGGACACGACCCGTTAGCCACAAGCTACACGGTAAATTCTTAAACTCTTTGATTGTTCTTTCTTTTAGCAATCAATTTTTGGCGCTGTTGCCGGGGAGGGAACGGTGTATTTGTTTTCTAACAAGTTTTATTGTGTTGTTTTAGGGACTTGAAGATCAAGATCTAGCATTCAAGCTTTGCAAGAGAAGACTTGCAAATTTTGTGCCCCTACTCTCGAAAGTAGGAAATAGAATTTCAAGAAATTGCGTTGCAAAACTGAAATATTCATTGGACTACTAAAAACTTTTTTTTGCAAGACATATTACTCTCAAAAATTTAAGTTTTTGTATGTTATATTTGTGCTATTTCTGCTTTCCACCATCCCTGTTTTAAGCCAACAGTAAAACACTTGTTGAAAAGTTTAAAAAATTGATTAGACGTTTGCATTTTAGGCACGAGTCTTTTCAATTCATTTACTTTACTGTTGAAGAGTGCTGGAGCAAGGTACGTACGCATTGCATTCAGAATAGGACTCATTTCTTGGTTGATTTATATCGCTTTGAGTGAATCTTGTTTATCTTGTACACTTGCACAAATTGATTTTAAGGGCAACACCCAATAACAAGATAAGGTGGGGATTTAATCACCCTTCCTTGGCCTGAAAATCAGATTCCAAGCACTCACAAACTGAAACCTAAGTAAAATCTGATAGACGTTGGCCTTAGGGATATCTCGAACTCACTAGGAGATTATCCTAAAGAGGGAAGGTGTTGGAAATCGACTCCTGCCAAATTAGTGTCTAGGAAGGGGATTGAGGGCCGAAAGCCCGAAGATTGGTGGTTACTTAATTAAGGAACGTCTTTGACGGATAACCTCCCACCAATCTTGCCCTGACCTGGCTGATTAGCTTGTGGTCAAAGTCTACATTCTACCTCCTGTGGACAATCAACCAGTTAGGAGTTGTCTAGGTCGAGGTTACCTTAGACTAGGCTTGGTTGATTACTATTGTTGACTGTTGGTTGAACTTGTTTGTGATTGTGATTGTGTTTGTGTATGCAAGTGTGGTCGAGAGACCCTAATTCATCTAGGTTGACTAGAAACACATCACCACCCAAGTTTGAACCAAGACCAGATCCGATAATGACTCAATCAACATCACTGCAGGATAGGTTCTACCCCATTAGAACCTCACTTCCATCTTGCATTCTACTTCCATCGGTTGGTGAATACAATTTTGAGCTCAAGCCTCAATTCATCAACACACTCCCCAAGTTTCATGGCTTAAAGTCTGAAGATGCTAACTTCTTCATAAGAGAATTTGAGAAAGTATGTCTAATGATGAAAATCTCACACCTTGTAGATGATGCTATTAGATTGAGATTTGTCCCTTTCGCACTTAAGGACCTAGCAAAGAAGTGGCTCTACAGCTTAGCAGCCGGTTCTATCACATCCTGGGATGGTTTCATCAAGGTCTTCTTGAAGAAATTCTATCCAATTCATAAAATCGCTCTCATTAGGAAAACGATCATGCAATTCAAGCAAGAACCTAGTGAACCGTTCTGGAGGTACTTTGAACGCTTTAAAGACCTCCTTGTCTAATGTCCACATCATGGAATAGAGAAATGGCGACAATGCCAAATTCTTTATGACGGTTTAGACTATTCCACCAAAACCCTCTTAGAAAGTATGTGCCAAGGGGGTTTCTTGCAGAAAGATGAAAATGAAGTATGGGATTTGTATGAAAATCTAGCTGAGAAGACCATCCAATGGGAATCTGCTAGTGAGACCTCTAGGAATCCTAACTCCATCTCTTCAAAAGGAGGTCTCCATTCTATCGAATCGTCCATCGCTAATGAGGCTAAGTTAGCTAACCTGGCTAGAAGACTGGAAGCTCTAGAAACGAAAGAACCAAGTCCAGTCAATCAAGTCAGCCCGAACCAATTTTCAACCCTGGGCTGCACTTACTGTCAAGCCATGAATCATGTGTTCGAGGAGTGCCCTGTGTTTCAGGCTCAGCAACCCTACCATGAACCGATGAATGCGGCCTTTTCAAGACCGAACAATAATCCTTACGCACCAACGTACAATCCCGGCTGGAGAAATCACCCTAATTTCTCATGGAGCCAAAATAACTCTGACCATTCACGATCAAATCATGCTTGCCACTTCCATCATGGTAATAATTCTTCCAATCCCAACTACTCCAATTTCCATAATAATTCTCCCAACCATCCACCAAACTTTCCAAACTATCAACAGAACTTTCCCAACCAAGCTCCATAATCCTCCTTTCAGAATCCTCAATTAGAAAGGAGAATGACTGACTTTGAAAGAAACATGAAAAGATATATGAAAAACTAAGATTCTCTCATGCAAACTATCCAGAGGTTAGAGGTTCAAATGAGTCAACTAGTCACTCCACAGAATGAGAGACAAAAGGGTACCCTGCCTAGTCAGCCAGTCACCAATCTGAGGAATTCTCAACAAGCTCATTTGGCTGAGGATCATTCATTTAATCAATGTAATGTTGTTCATACATTGAGGTCAGGAAAGAGAGTTGATAACCAAGTGTCAACGCCAACCAATCCCATTCAGCACAACCACAATCAAGCTTCCACCTCATCTAATCCAAATTCTTACAATTCTGACGAATCTGAAAAAGACAAGTCAGCCAGCCAGGTGCAGCAGCCTATAGTACCATTTCCTAATAGGCTGAAAAACAACAAGCAAAATCCTCACATGGACAAGATAATTGAGATATTTAACCAAGTGAAGATAAATGTGCCACTTCTTGATGCCATCCAACAAGTCCCTTCCTATGCTAAGTTTCTTAAGGACATGTGCACCAAGAAGAGAAAGATTAATGTTCCGAAAAAGGTCTTCTTAGCCACTAACATTAGTGAGCTATTATCGGGTCCGATCCCTGTCAAGTACAAGGATCCAGGTAGTCCCACCATTGCCTACACAATAGGACAAGCCGAGATTAGTCGTGCACTTCTTGACTTGGGGGCAAGTATCAACTTGCTTCCATTCTTTGTTTATCAACAACTCGGGTTGGGCGATCTTAGTCCAACTCGAGACACCATCAACTGGCTGACCGTTCTGTTAAAGTTCCAAAAGGGGAGATTAATGATGTCCTGATCCGGGTAGGAGAGTTCATTTACCCTACCGATTTCATAGTTCTGGAGACACAACCTATGTCCAACTCTAATCATAGGGCTCAAACTCCTGTTATCCTAGGGCGACCCATTCCTTTCTACTGCTAATGCCATCATCAATTATAGGAATGGGACTATGAGGTTAACCTTTGGGGACATGACTAGAGAAGTCAATGTCTTCAATCTAGGAAAAAAACCCCGCGATATCGAGGACCAAACATTTGAAGTCAACCTAATTGAGAACTTGACAAGTGAACATGGGGAAGAATAGGAATTAGAAACAGAGCGTGACTTCGGATTAGAGTCTGATGACTTTAATCTTGATCAGGTTGTAGATTCTGCTGTGAATTGGGCCTCGAACTCTATTTCACCAACAATGGAGCCAACAGATTTGACTAGTCCTTCCAGTGAACCTTCCTCTTCCTTAGAATTGAAAGCCTTACCTGCGCATCTCAAGTACGCCTATCTAGGCGAACAAGAGACCTTTCCTGTCATCATTGCCTCCCATTTAAATGACGGGGAAGAAGAAGATCTTAAAGCAATTCTAAAAAAACATAAGGAAGCCATTGGGTGGACTATGACTGATATCAAGGGATTAAGTCCAACCATCGTTCAACATCGCATTCATCTCAATAAAGACGCCACACCTAAAAGAGACCCGTAGCGTAGGTTAAACCCTATAATGCAAGAGGTTGTTCATGCTGAAATCATAAAACTCTTAGACAATGGGATAATTTATCCCATTTCTGATAGCCAATGGGTCAGTCCTATCCACGCGGTCCCAAAGAAATCCGGTTTCACCATAATGGAAAATGAGAACAAAGAGTAGGTTCAAACTCGACTTCCCACGAAGATCCGAGTTTGCATCGACTGTAGGAAACTGAATGCTGCAACTCGTAAGTACCATTTTCCACTTCCCTTCATTGATCAAATGCTTGAACGTTTGGCGGGTCACGAGTATTACAGTTTCTTGGACGGTTACTTGGGCTATAACCAGATCCCTATCGCTCCTGAGGACCAAGAAAAGACTACGTTTACATGTTCATTTCGAACATTTGCTTATCGTCGAATGCCCTTCGGCTTATGCAATGCCCCAGCAACGTTTCAATGTTGCATGTTGAGTCTTTTCTCTGATATGGTAGAACGATTCTTAGAGATCTTTATGGATCATTTCTCCATCTACGGAGATTCATTCACTCAATGTCTCCACCATTTAGAACTCATCCTCCAACGTTGTGCTGAGAAAAATCTGACATTGAACTGGGAGAAATGCCACTTCATGGTAAAACATGGGATTGTCTTGGGTCATGAAATCTCCAAGAAAGGAATTGAAGTGGATAGAGCCAAAATCGAGGTTATTGCTAAGCTTCCCATGCCCAAATGCGTTAAGGACATTAGATCCTTCTTAGGACACGCTGGTTTCTACCGAAGATTTATCAAGAATTTTAGCAAAATTGCTAGGCCCTTAACTAATCTGTTAGCTAAGGATGTGTCCTTCACTTTCGATGCTGAATGCATAAACTCTTGGGAGAAGCATAAGAGAGAGCTTATTTTTGCACCAATCATATCTCCACCGGATTGGTCTAAGCCGTTCGAAATCATGTGCGATGCTTTCGATTTTGCCATAGGCGCTGTCTTAGGACAATGCACTGATAACAAGCAGCATGTGATTTACTACTCTAGTAGGACTCTCAATGATTCTCAACTGAACTACAGTACTACTGAGAAGGAATTCTTGGCAGTAGTGTTTGCCTTAGGAAAATTTCGTCCCTACATACTAGGGTCCAAAATCACCATTTTCATCGATCATTCTGCGCTTAGGTACCTCATGATGAAGAAGGATGCCAAGGCCCGACTTATTCGTTGGATCCTCCTTCTTCAAGAATTCGATCTTGAGATTCGAGATAAGAAAGGCGTAGAAAATGTCGTTGCTGACCATCTCTCACGGATCCCTAATTCTCCATGCAACGAATTCCCCATAAATGAGGATTTTCCTGATGAACATCTCTTAGCTATCTCTAGGGAACCTTGGTTTCTGATATAGTGAATTACTTAGTCACAAACCAAACTCCGTCTCATTGGTCCAAAAATGATGTTTACCGATTCTTATCTCAAGTCCGGTATTTCTTTTGGAGGAACCGTATCTTTTCAAGTACTGTTCTACCAAATTATTAGGAGATGCATTCCCGATGAGGAGGTTAAGAGTGTTCTATCCTTTTGTCACGAACTTGCATACGGTGGACACTTTGGTCCCCGCAAGACTGCTGAAAAAGTGCTACAAAGTGGGTTTTATTTGCCCACTTTGTTCAAGGATGCTTATGAATTTTGCAAGACGTGCCCTAGATGCCAAATGGTAGAAAGGATTTCAAACCGAAATATGATGCCCCTCAACCCAATTCTAGAAATAGAACTCTTTGATGTTTGGGGCATCGACTTTATGGGTCCATTTCCTAATTCATTTGGGAACCAATACATATTGGTTGTTGTGAATTATGTGTCCAAGTGGGTAGAAGCCATTGCTTGTAAAACTAATGATAACAAAGTTGTCATAAAGTTTTTGAAAGAGAACATTTTTTCACACTTTGGAACCCCTCGTGCTATCATCAGTGATAATGGCACTCACTTTTGCAATAGATCTTTTGAAGCTCTTATGCGAAAGTATGCCATAACTCACAAGCTGTCCACACCTTATCATCCTCAAATCAGTGGGCAAGTTGAGGTTTCCAATAGACAAGTCAAGCTTATCTTGGAGAAAACGGTGAACCAAAATCGAAAAGATTGGTCCATCAAACTTGTAGATGCTCTATGGGCTTACAGGACCGCTTTCAAGACGATTCTAGAAATGTCTCCTTATGGTTAGTCTATGGAAAACCTTGTCACTTGCCTGTTGAGTTAGAGCACCGAGCCTTATGGGCAATCAAGCAGTTGAATTTCGACTTGACTAGGGCCGGTGACCTTCGGAAATTACAAATTTCTGAATTGGAGGAATTGAGAAATGAGGCGTATGAAAATGCTAGGATCAAGAAAGATAGAGTCAAGATTTTCCATGACAAGCACATCATAAGAAAAACCTTTGTCCCTGGACAAAAAGTCTTACTCTATAATTCTAGGCTTCATCTTATTCTAGGAAAATTGAAATCAAGATGGACCGGGCCATTCGTTGTAAAAACTGTGTTTCCACACGGTGCAGTTGAGATCAGTGACACCAAGAATGGAAATGACTTTAAGGTAAATGGTCAACGCCTTAAACCTTTCTTGGAATCGGTGCCTGTAAATGAAACGGCAATGGGTCTTTTTGACCCAGTGTATCGGTAACTTTCCTCATTTCCATTTTATTTCATGCATTTATACATTTCTTTCATACATTGGGGACAATGCATGAGATAAGTGTGGGGGAGGGTTCTAACATGACTGAACATGACTGATATAAAAAACTGATATAAAAAAATATAAATAAAAAAAAAATTGAAATGGTAGAACAATATTTTGATATATTTTTTGTTAGAAATTAAGTCAATTTTAAGGTATAGGAGAATCATAATTAGGATTTCTTACACTTGGTCAAAATAAGATAACTTGTTTGATTTTTAGGGTCAGGAAGAAAATTTGTGAAAGTAATTTAGTCTTGATATTTACCTTGATGACATATGCACACTAAATACACTTACACACTTAGGATTTAAAAACAGAGACTCTTATGCCTTATAAAAAAATATATTATGAAAAAAAAGAAAAAAAACAAGTCTAATTATTGATTAGCTAGGTGCTTTTGCCTAAGCAAGCCTTAGTATTTATGTAAAAGATAATTAGATAAGTTTGAAAAAAATGTGTATATAAATCCTCTGATTAAGCTGGGTATTTATGCCTCATGAAGCATAAGTATTCACGCCTAAAAGGGGTACATCGTATAAATAAAAACCTTGGTTTCGTGGCCTTATCTGCTCGAGTGTTTAAATCCTTAGGGGTGTTTTCTCACCTGGTACCCTAAAACTGTCCGGTTTGGGTGTCACCGACTGAATGCTCGTTATATGGGTAGATTAGAATGCCTAATGAAATTGAGGAATAAATTTCACCAAAAATAAATAAATATAAGGCATAGGAGTTAATGTTAAAGAACCCTTAGTCAACTTCACAGTCACGATGGTGCATACGACTCAGGGTAAATTAATAGACTAGATGAGAAGTACAATTTGACTCCTTACTTTAATTGATGACATGTTTTTGAATAGAGACTAAGTTTAGGAATGAAAATTTTGATATTCCTGTAACTTATAGATTACTTAAAGCCTTAAAAATATACTTCAAATATTTTCTCTTTTCAAAATACTTTTCGAAAATACTAACTTTTTTCTCTTTCCTTTTGGATTTTGTGGGTGCAATACACTGAAAACCCTCACGAGACAAAACTCGTCCTCTAGGGGTAACCTAGAGGTTTAACAGCTTGTTGCACATGCTCAGTGCAATCGAGTGACCTGGGAAAGTGGTTTAATAATTGATTAGAATTAGTCTGATGTTTTGCTCGAGGGCGAGCAAAAGATAAGTGGGGTATGATTAGTCACATATGTTGCATATACATTGTCACCTTACCATACTTTTTAGCTAATAAATCCTATTAATAAGTCTTCTTTTTCTTTGTTAAATGTAGGCCCAAATGCTAAAAGAAAGAAAAGAGGAACAAGCCCAAAAGCCCACCAAATTCTGATTTAATTCAGAATAAATTCGAAATGAAGATATCAAGGCAAAATCTTGGCATATCAAGAGGTTGAGAAAAATCCTCCCTGAATCAAGCGGTTGAAGCTACATAATCAAATGTTGTTTCGTCAACTTTTGGAGCAGAAACAAGAAAACCAGAAGAAGATACGGGAACTACATCAAACCGGGGGAGCCAGCCAACTGGATGTGGCCACCTGGCAACACCAGGGCCGCGGAAACGCGGTCCAAGCCGCGTTTCCGCAGCCTTGTTACAACAGTTGGGGGAGCGTTTGCTCCCCCAATCTTCCCGGGATCCTCCCCTTGTGGTTTTTCCCTATAAATACTGGTTTCAGCAAAGAAAAAAGGAGCGAAGACTAGGATTAGAATTTGTGTTTATTTTCTTAGGATTTAGGCTCTTTGTTAGCTAGCACAAAAGTTGTAATTTTATTTTTTAATTTGTAATCCAGTACCAAAACTTGTGAGAGAGAGGAATTGAGAGCTTGTACTTGAAGATTGAGGTGACATCAATACAAGAATCGAAACGCTTTTCCTTCCACTCGTATTACGGTATGGCTTGCATTGTTTATTTGATTTCTTCATTGTTTTCCATGAGTAACTAAACGATTTTCTGGGCTCGCTATTGTAACTCTCTCTTGTTCTTCTTCTCTTCTGTTTTTAAAAAAAAAAAGACCCAATGAATCATTTGTATGCCTTACTTAAAGCCTTTCTTTTTGAAAGTGTTCTTGAAGGCACATGAGGATGGGTTTGGATTGTTAAACTCTCACTTCTTTCATGAACATCTCTTGAATTGTTTTTACTTCATTCTTGCTTCTTCGCGCTTGATGATTTAATATTCAAATTCTAACAATTTCTCAAAGAAAAGACTAAACCCTTCCAACCATTTTATGTGCTTTACTTCAAACTTTCTAAAAATCACTTTAAGTTTTGCCTATGATCACTTTGAGGTACTTCATATTTTAATAGAAGAATGAATAATTGAGTAGTGAGATAGTGAGCCCAGATTTGCTTCCTTATTATAAAACAACAAAACGATTTTCGAGCTTTCTAAATCACCTTCTCCAAAAATCTTTTCTAAATGTTGCAATTTCTCTTTTAATCATCTCTTTCTTTCCATCCTCTTTTCCATAAAAAAAAAACGAACACAATCCTTTGTTTTTAAACGATTCACCGAAAAGCTTCCATCGCATTCCTCCTCGTGGACACGACCCGTTAGCCACAAGCTACACGGTAAATTCTTAAACTCTTTGATTGTTCTTTCTTTTAGCAATCAATTCACCAATTATTAGTGGGTTAACCTCACTACTTTCGTGGTGTTAATACCACTTTAAGTAGGCGGTTACACCCACCCACTTCATCCCACATTAACTGGAGTCAGTCGGGTCAAACGGCTATAGATAGGCGCACGCGAACCTATCTAGCTTCGCGCGAGGCCTATATTTAGGTTGTATGAAGCTTTATAGCCTCGTGTGAAACTCACAACAGCCTTGGGCGCGAGGCTAGTAGACTGTTGCCAGCCTTGCTGAATTTCAGAGGCAGTTTACACCCCTAAGAGCCTATAAATAGCTCATTTTTTATTGAGTTCGGAGCTGGAGATTAGGCTAAAAATTAGACTGGGCCTCTTAGGCAGAGTTTTGGAGAGGAAGACTTTTCAGAGCTGAGAAGGAAAACCTCGGCTGCTTTGAAAAATCAAGAGATTATGTTCTAAGCTTCCAAGCTTTCCAGAGACCTAGTTCTCTAATCTCAGGGTGCTAATTCCCTACAACCTTTCACTCTCAAGGAATTTCTGAAACTAGGCGAGAAGAAAATCCCTAAGACTTGATCGTTCGCATTGTCAACGGAACAAAGTGGTCACGCGCTGACCAGACTTCCACCGGCATACTTCACAAGAAACCTCAGTAGAAGATTCTTGTAATTTTTCTTTTAATTACTTGGAATTTTCTACAATTTTGTAAGTTTTTCCCTTTCTCAAAATCAATGTAAAACAGATCTGTCTGTGGTGATGGATAAAGTTGTCACGTGGTGGGACATTCAGTCCAGCGTCGAGTCAGCTCTGGGTGGCTATATGACTTCAGACTCAGAGGTGAGAGATGTCTTCAGAGAGGGAGTGATAGCGTAATTGCCGCTAGCTTTTGAGCATATTCTCGTGTTCCTTCAGAGAAGGACATGTGTCACGATCCTGATAGAGGGTAAATTTTGACCAATACAGATGCCTCCTCTAATTTTGCACTTCTCGGAGAATGCAGATGGGAAGTGGGAAAACAGAGTTGATTATGAGAATTCTTTTTTCTTCATCTTTGGTTCCTTGTGTAAATAATCATCTAAAATATCTCTGGGTATTTATTACGGATCTTCAGGATTGACGGAGGTGGAAGGATCAGAGCATCCAGATTCGAATCTTCGTATTTTTTTAAAAATATAAACATAAATATGTAAAGGAATTTTTTTTGTATTACACTCACTAGATGTAACACAATAAATATAATGGAATATTTTTGAAATGCAAATGAATATGTTCGAATCATGCCTGTTTGGTGTTTACCATATAGGTTTTGGAATGCCTATTAGCATGCCTCTTCGGAGTGCTGATCTGTATCTTTGGTATGGTCGGGTAGGAATGGAATGTCTTGATGAGTTTGTGTTGTTGTCTCTGAGTGGGGGTGATCCCATTGTTGGAACTTGCTTTTGATGATACATTTGTGAAGCCATATTATTAGAGCTCTATCTCACAAGCATATACAAGAGTTCTACATGCTCAAGACTTTCCAAAGAGAGTGGCTATGAATGTGTATTGTAATATTTATTAGAATGTTAAAAGCCTTGAAACACATATACACATCATTAGTCAATTAGTAGACTTGACCCTTCCTATTAGTAGACTTGACCACCTATTAGCAGACTTGACCCTTCCTATTAGCAGACTTGACCCTTCCTATTAGTCGACTTGACCCCTCTTGTAGTCAACTAATACCTTGTCTAGTCGCCTTATAAAAGTCTTATAGTTGACTAAGTATTGTCCTGAAAAGATATCAACTTTCTGTTTATCAGCATTAGTCGACTTATCAGTATTACTAGTCGACTAATACAAGTTATAGTCGACTTATAAACTCTGCTAGTCGGCTAGTTTTAGTTTCCAGAAACTTGTCCTTTGATTAAATCTTGACCTAGTTGACTTGGTATCTTTTGTAGTCGACTAACCCAGTCTAAATTGTCTACCCTAGTCGACTAGCCCCATATCTCAAGTCGACTAATGGCAGTTTCTGACTGTTGGACAGTTTCTTTTTCTGGTATTTTATCTAACGTTATCCAACGTTTATATATTCAAAATGGATCTGATAACTACCCTAACTGACTATGAATTTCAGCTATAAATAGGTATGTTATCCTAGGCTAAGACACCAATTCAAACTCAAGTTTTCTGACCAAAAACTCTGTTCAAAATTCTGGTTTTCTGAAAACTTGTTTCCACTTTCTGTTTCTTTACCAATTCCTACTCTATTGTGAAGATTCTGAAAGTCCACCTGTAATAGCCCTTGTCCACGATCATATACAGATTCAAGGCTTATAGGATCATTTGTAATCACTCAGAGGAGCATTGTACAAGAGCGTCTTTGGGTTGAAGAGAGTTTGTACAAGGTGTTGTGATCTTCTTGGTTATAAGAAGAGTTGTACACATTTGGCAAAGGGGATTTGTCAAGTGGTGTGCAAGATGTTGATTTTGGGTGTACAAAGTCAAAGGTTAAAGGAAAATCTCAAGCGGGTGGCTTGGGGACTGGATGTAGGTCACGAGGACCGAATCAGGATAAACCTCTTGTGTTTGCGTTTGTTTATCTTTTATGAGATTTCAATTTCCTTTATTGCAAGTACTTTATATTTACGCTAATATATTTGTTTGAGTGTTGACGTGTATAGTAAATCCTACAATTGGCATCATCTAGGGACCAACACCCATCAGCGATACCTACAAACCTTGGAGTCTGAGTGGGTAAAATCCCAGCAGCGGATTAAGTCTACATTCATCTCCAAGTGGGGGTAATCCCATCAATAGAGTGATGAACCAGGCAAGATTTTAAGTGGGAGACAATCCCACCAATAGAGTAGGTCAGCAGTCATCTCTGTGTGATGGTTGAAGTGGCGAACCTGGTAGAACTCTGAGTGGGAGACAATCCCATTAGCAAAGTAGGTCCACGATCATCTCTGAGTAGGCGTAATCCTATCAACAGAGCGACAAACCTGGCAAAACTCTGAGTGGAGTACAATCCCATCAGTAAAATGGGTCGCAGTCCTCTCCGACTTAGGGTAATCCTATCAGTGGATCGACGAACCTGGAAGGATTCTGACTGGGGGACAATCCCATCACTAGAGTGAGTCCACAGTCATCTCCGAGTGAAAGTAATCCCATCAATAAAGCGACGAACGTAGTAGGACTCTGAGTAGGGGACAATCCCACTGATTGAAACTTGAACGAGAGAATAAATATGTACAAAAATAAAACAAATAATCAAAAAAATAGAAAGTTAGATTCTTCTCATTGTTCAATTTTATCCGCTGCAGCAAGGGCCAAAGCGGGTCATGTTCCACTGGGAGGGAGGCGATGGAAGCATTGACAGCACAGTATATCTGTAGCCAAGACTTAGAAGAAAGGTTGGTTGTAGTTTGAAATAAGAAAGTAGATCAAATTAAGAAGGAGAGTCTAGGTCGCTAATCTACCTTCACGACTAGTCTCGATCTAGGGTTTGTATCCTTTTAACTAATAAAATATTCATCTAAGTTGTTAACCCTTAGTAAGAAAAGTAAGATGTCCAACTTAACTTGTCTACACTACGCCAAGCCAAACCCTAATTTTACCCTAATCATTAAACTATGCCAAACCCTACCCCTAAACTTAATCTAAAGCTTGTTGGCCCATAAGGTTACACTCTCCATTTGTTTAGAGTTTTGATGATAACAAACCAAATAGGAGCTATATGGTACTAATTAGTTTGTTAAGATAAGTTTCAGGTTTGTACCATATTTGGAGGCCATTGCTTAGCTATTGCAAGAAATTCTAGGTTCATAAAGCAAAGAAGGCTTTTTGCACATCAAGGAAGGAACATAGAAGAGAAGGCTCTAGCAAAGCATTGCATGGCTCAAGACATCAAGATTGCTCAAGATAATTTATTAGATTGTTTTTAGTTTAGAGTTTTGTTAAAGAATAGTGAATAGGTTTGAAGCTCTATCACACACGTTTTTGCGCACATCTTGTTTCCAAACATATTTCCTATAATATGTACAAAAATAGTTTGTATACAATCTTCAGCCTACAAACTCATTTTTATCCATTACATATATCCCTATTCAAAACTATTTTGTTAAAAATAGATTTCTCCTCAAAAATCCGTTTTTGTTTTGGCTTTTGGCCTGAGCCGGTCGACCGCCTGGGTCGACTGACCCATGTTAGGTCAAGCCGGTCGGCCGACCCAGGCGACCGGAGTTCTGGCAGCAGTGCGTATCAGTGTGCACGTTTCACGGTCGACCCGGACGGTCGACCGAGACATGCCTGCCTGAAAGACTTCTGCTCTCTGTTTGTTTGGGTCGACCGGGCGGTCGACCGTAGCCTGCAACGGCTATTTTTTTGAACTAGCGGTCGACCGGGCCGATCGACCGAGGTAGCCGTTTGAACAGTAACGGCTAGTTCCTAAGCTGCTTTATTTTTTGTCCTTTTCTCACTTAAGTGTGTTTAAATGACATGTTTTGGTTTTAATACTTTCTGATTAGCCTTAAATATTTTTTATCTCTAAACCCTAGCCCTCTCCTATAAATAGGGGTGTTTAGGGAGAGATTGGTTACTAGAAAAATTATCAAAATTTTCACAAGTTTAAGGCATTCAAAAAGACTTGGTTTCTTGGTTTTTGTGCTGAAATTCTCTCTCATTTTCTGAAGTGTTTTCAAGAACTCTTTAATTTCTTTTTCTTTTCTCCTTGCACACAAGAGCTTCATTCCTACTCATTATTCTCTAAGGACCTTTGTAAGGAAGAGAATTTTACAAGAGAGAGTTTGTGGTCTTTTGACTACTAAGAGATTGCTTGTACTTGAGATTGTGGAGTTGGGTACTCCGGTGTATTTGTGACATCTTTGTGATAGTGGAAGTGGTTGGAATCCTTCTGGGGAAGGCGGGGAAGTAGAGCTGGGTGCTCGAACCTCGATAATAATTCTCGGTGTTTGCGTTTGGTTTACTTGCTCTTATTTCTTGCTCTATTTTCATTGCTCTTATTACTTGCTCTCTACATTCATTGCTATATTCACTTTCTTTGTGAGATTGTTGCATCATAAATCTTAAATTGTGCATTGATTAGCATTATCACCTATTCACCCCCCCTCTAGGTGATTTTCAAAGCTAAACCCGACTCTAATCCAAAGCTAAGCCCTAATTATCTAAATCATTAAGTTGGACTATCATCACTAAACTTCAAAGGATTAATCTAACCCTAGATTGCAAATCCATTAGACTAATCAACTAACCCTAGTCGATCTAGTGATTAGCTACCCTAGAATTATTCTAGCCTAGCATCCTTTTTATTTTATCCATCTTTTTATTATTAAGATCTTTAAAGAAAAGAAAAGGAAGGAAGAAAGATTAAAGACAACACCAAAAACCAAACTAAGAACAAAGAAATAAAAAGGTAGACTTGAAGTTAAAAGGAAAAGAATAAGAACATAAAAAAAAAAAGATAACCTTTATTTACCTTGGGTACAAGCTTCTTCTCCTTCCTCCTTACAATAACCAAGCCAAAGCCAACAGCAATTACAAAGAAGAGAACTCAAAAGAGGCTAAACTAATCTAACAAAAAACCCTAAATCCTTAACCCTAGCCTTATTCTTCTTCTCTCTTCATGAGGTTATTATAATGAGAGATTTCAGCTCTTTAAATAGGCCTCAAATCTAATCACAATAGGATACAAATTAGAAGGTTTTCTAATTCAATAGGTAATTCAGTCCTACAGCAAGTTGGCATGTTGTTTGCTGAATATGACTCATCAAACGGCTGAATTTGACAGAGTGATAAACAAAAATTGTAATCCTTCAAGGCTTCTTTCTATAGCATCTTGAATCATCAGATTTAAATATCTGTAGCAAAACTTTTAATCTGAATACTAAAATGTGTACAGTCTAAATCCGAGTCTGAATTGATTTTGAACTCCATTTAATTTGAATTATCCTCCTTATTCCTTGTAGAATTAGCTTTATCCCCTTCATCTTCTAAGACTTTATCTTTTGAATTTGAACTTGAATAGGAGATGAAGATTAATCCTTTCCTCCTTTGGATTTAATTTAATTTAAAATCCAACTTTGGATGGGATTAGGGATAAAATGAAATTTCTTGTTATCTTTATCCTCTCATTTAAATAATTACACACCATAATCAAAAAGAGGGTTAATAGCATTAATAAATAAAGGAATGATCAAGGATATATATGTAAAAGTGATGATAAAAATGCAATTTTAGAGTACAATCACCTAGCAGCAGAGTAGATCCGCAGTTTTCATGAGTGGGGTAATCCCACCAGGAGAGCGGTGAACCTGGCAAGACTCTTAATGGGGGACAATCCCGTCAGCAAAGTGGGTCTGTTGTCATCTCTGAATGGGTAGTAATTCCATCAGCGGAGTGGCGAACCTGGCAGGACTCTGAGCGGGGGATAATATGCGAAGGGTTTTAATTGCATGTAGGATAATTTAGAGGGAGCCTATAGGCGGTGCTCGCGTTGCCATCTCTGAATGGGGGAGATCCCATCAGTGGAGAGTGCAAGTAATGGACTCCTAATGGGAAAAATCCTAGCAGCGGAGTTGGATTCGCAATCTGTTCGAGTGGGGGTAATCCCATTAGCGGAGTGGTGAACTTGCCAAATTCTGAGAGGGGGAACCCCAGCAGTAGAGTAAGCTGAAATGATTAGGAGCAAAATATAATTTTATTTGATGATTAAAATAAAATACATGTAATTTAACTGAAATACAGGGGTGTATTGGTGGAGGTACTTTCATATCTCCCTTAGAGGGATTGGATCACTCAATCGCCTTGCACTGGGTGATCATGTATTGGGTTGGTAAGAGGCGGAGTACTCAGTTGTCTTGCATCAGAAGCTACCTCGGGGGTAAGACGTACTCTTTAAGGAAGCTTTGGCAGACAAATTTTTTCATGTACTTCTAGAAACTTCTACAGTGGATGGCCTGATGTCCTTACTCTCATAGAAAGAACAGTATTCTTTCGCTCCGAAGAGTGTATGGTTGTATTGAATCGGTTTCGGGCGCTGGTGGCTATCCTCTAAGATGAGGAGGAGCCATGTCCTCTGCAGCATTCTTACGATCGACGACACATGGGGGACCATGCCCCCGACGGCTGTATTAGTCCTATCTTTTGATAAAGCATCATTGTGGGTGATCATCTATTTATTCAGGGCCATCGATGTTAGGGAAGGGGCTTTTAGAGGAAGCATAGGGATTTGGGTTGGATGGGAGAAAGATCTCGAGTGTAGACTCAAGATCTCAATGAAAGCACAATTTTATGGTGGATAAAACTCTATTACAAGAAATTGGATACCCCCGATCAAACCTGTCAAAGCATACAGAGAAAGAATGTGCCTTTCAGGTTAGGAGTACCGATGCGGTACCGGCCTAAGAACCTTGGGAATGAGAATCAGTAGTTGGTAATAGGGAGGACTTGCAGAGAAAAATTGCCGGTGTATTATGGTAATTAGTGGTAAGGTATATGTGGTATGTGCTCTGAGGATTAAAGGAGCGATCACTTTCTCGTTGGAGAAGGTAATGTATTTATACTTGACACAAGTGGTGTAATGGATGTGGATAGAAGCATATCTTCAACATTTGATTTGAATCTGCTGATCCTTGTAATTGTTGAGACCGCATCCAGGTTGTTAGGATTGGTGTGCTGGAGGTTTATCGATTATTATCTCCAACTGCTCTACTTAGCTATTAGATGTCTTTGTATGAGGAAGAGGATAAGAATCGCGTATTTGATTTCAGGATTCAAAAAAGTTTGCCTCGATCTATCTTGTGATGATGGACGCGGCGAGGTATTCGGTCCGGAGTCGAGTCGGTTCTGGATGGCTGTATGACTTCGGACTATGGGGCGAGAGATGTCTTCGAAGATGGAGTGATCGTGTAACTGTAGTTAGGATGGAGGTAGTTCCGTAAGAATTTTTGGGCACCTTTTGGTGTTTTTTCGGAGAAGAACACGTGTCATGATCTTGATAGAGGTCAAATTTTGACCACTACAGTGGGTTTTATGTTCAAGACCCTCTAGGAAAACAGGCATGTACCCTAAACTGGACACATGTACATCGCCTAATTAAAATTATGAAGAAAAAATTTTAGGATTACCAGTTTGAAATCAATCTTCAAACTTTCTAATAGACACTCCAAGGAAAAAAGCCTCCAATTAAGTTACACATGTCTCTGGCGAGGATGCAATCACGAAGTAGATAGGCACTCTAAAAATCATTATTTTACTAATAACTCGATCCTTTTCAGGTTCAAGTTATTTTTATTTTTTTTTGTATTCTCAATTATGTATCTAGGTTGTCCTATTTCCTCTTTGATATGGTAGTAGCTAATTATGTAATAGCTACCAATCTGATGTGAGACTAATCCCACGATGCACAGTTTTAACTTGTTTACATCAAAAAAATATTTCAAATTGCATATCAATCTTCGCTTAAAAGACATTAGCGAGACCAACTGGGATCTCATATTTAGAATCAATTAATTTATAATTAATTAATACAATCTTAATTTAACAGTCAAATCCCTATCCAACCAACCGTTCATAAAGGCTCTTTTGATATGAGATTATTGTTGGCTCAAAAGGTTACACTCTCTATTTGTATAAGTTTTGATGATAACAAAACATATAGAAGCTATTTGGTACTAATAAGTTGTTTTAGAATTAATTGTTGGCCCAAAGGCCTTCCACTCTAGTTTTGATGATGATTAACTCATGTAGTTATGTGTACTAATAATCTTGCAATGTTTAAGTTTCAGATATTTAACAAGATATTAGTTGGTGAAAGCTTCCACACATCTTTCACATGTTGATTCAAAAGCCCGAGCAACAAAGATGATATCTAGCACTCATTGGAGTCAAGCTTGGTGAATCAAGGAGTTTTGGATCGAGTCGGCTTGGAGATTGCGCTCTACAAGAAGACTTAGGTATCCATAGTTTTAGTTTTGTGTTTAGATCCCAAATTGTAAAGATTAGAATAGTATGATATGCTCAAGTTCACAATACACACACATAAATTCAATATGTTTGGTTTTTGATTGAATCGGTTTTCGATTTCAAATACATATATCGGGTTTTGGATTTGAACCTGTTTTAGTTCTACTGATCTGCTTGACACCCTTCTATAGTTATTATCATAACTTTTTATTTTTATATTCAAATAACATGATTTAACTTGCATTTCAAAGATAACTTTCAGATCTAAATTTCTTATTTAATAACCATTTTCAGATTCTAATTTTAAAGTTGTCAAATATTTGGTTGAAATCTGTTCTTGTTCTGAAAATAGCTTACAGTTTCTGTTTTGACACCTGTCAGTGTTTTATTAATAACTTTCGCATCCAAACTGATATTGAGTTGATTTCAGTTGCATTAAAAAGATAACTTAAAAATCTACAAATTATTCCTATATATATTTTTATGAATTCGAACTTTTTCACCCTGAAAAATGTGCTCCAATCTGACCTATTTTGTTGAACAGCCAGGCTGGGCCGGTCGACAAGTCTGGTCGACCGGGCCAAGCGGACGGTCGACCGGCCGGTCGACCGGACGTGCACGAAACCGTGCACGTCGGCTGTTTCTGTAGACGGTCGACCGTGCAGTCGACTGACTGTAAGCAGATTGGTCTCTGTTTGTTTGGGTCGACCGCCAGGTCGACCGGCAGCTGTGAAACGGCTGTATTTTGACCGTTGGACGGTCGACCGTGCGGTCGACCGGCAGGGTATTTCTGGCAGTCTGCTGCCAACGGTTATTTTTCAGATTTGCCTATAAATACCCCATTTGAGAGAGTTTTTCTCTAAGAATTTTTGGGCTAAAATTTTCATTCTCTCAGGTGTTTTTGCTGCAATCAAAATAGGTTTTTGGATTCAAATCGAACAATCTTTTTGGTGTTTTCTTTAGGGTTTGAAAAATCAAAGAAAAGGGTTTTGGGAAAAGCTTTTGAATTGAACTTCTCTAATCTTGGTTTCATTTATTTCCCAAAGATTTTCTTTGAGTTGCTGGTTTCAAATCCTTGGTTTTCTCCACACTTGAGCTAAAATCTACTATCTTCTCTATAGGATTTTGTGTGAGAAAAAGAGATTGTTTTGTGGTTGTTATTTAAAACCACTAAGTTGTAAACCCTATTTAGCTTGGCTTTGTGCCTTTCCCTCATTGTGTTGAGGAAGATTTGCTATTGGGTTGTATCCCTCAAGGTTGTGAGGTGATCTTTGTATTGGGTTGAGCTTGCCTCAAGGAGGAGGTTGTTGTTGGTTTGAAGTTTACCTCAAGAGGAGGTTGTGGTCTGTAAGGGAGGAGTTGGGTACTCCTTGTAATTGTGATTGCCCCAAATCCTCGGTGGAGGTTCCCTTTGTGGGAGTCCTTTGTGGACAAGCTAGTGGATTGGAAATCCTTCGTGTGTCGAAGGCGGGGATGTAGAGCTGGGTGCTCGAACCTCGGAACATATCTTATTGTTTGCGCTTGATCCATTGACTCTCTCTAACTCTCTCTTTACTTTGTGCCTTGCATCTATTTATATTGCTCATTCATATTTGCTTGGCTTGGTTGTGTGCATCACTTGTTGATAGCACTTGAGTGTGAATTGCATTAAGTTTTCATATTCCGCATTTAGTTCACAGATTAGCTATATCACCTATTCACCCCCCCTCTAGGTGATTTCAATTGGTATCAGAGCTAGCGCTCCTGATATTTAGGTTTAACCACCTAGGAGTGAGATCTTGGTTTGCTAATCTTCATTTGCATTATCATTTGCACGCATCTAGTTTGCACTCATGGATAGCCCTCCTATGTTTGACCATTTTAGACTTGATACTTGGAAGGTAGACATGACTAGGCATTTAAAAACACTAGGTCATCTTGTTTATCAAGCCATTACCATAGAAACCCTCCCAACCAATAGCAAGCATAAGAAGGCCAATGCACTTGCACTTAGGGCACTTAGAGCATCTCTAAATGAACATTTATTACATGTTTTTGATCGTTATGATTTAGCTTTTGCAGTTTGGAGCATCTTGACTTCTCTCGAGCTTCCAAGGATTATCAACAAGATGAGGAGATCTAAGAGAGAAAAGTCCGAAGAGAAATGCCTCATGGTCCAAGGGAAGAACTCCCTTGAGGTACAATCGGATTCTCAAATAGATGATAGCTCTAGTTCCTATTGTCATGGATGTTTTGAAGTTCAAACTTTAAATATGGAACTTGTTCAAAAGCTTGAGAATTTGTTAGAAAAACATGATTTGTTGAAAGATGATAATCTTGTGTTGAAAAATGAATTAAAGGATTTATGCTCTAATTTTGAATTGATGTTGCAAGAGAAGGAAGAGATTGCAAGTGAATGTGACTCACTTAAATCTCAACTCGAACTTGCTTTAAAGGAAAATGAATTTTTGAAAGGCAAAAATGATAGTGATGATGTTGTGAAGCACAATGAGATTTTATCTTCAAAATTGGATTTTACTTTTAAAGATAATCTTGTGTTGAAAAATAAAATTGATTCAATTTCAAAAGAGTTGAATTTGGTTTTAAAGAAAAATGAATTTTTGAAAATAGATATTGATTCTCATGTGTGCCATGCTAGTATAGCTTCCTCTTCTTCTTGCACACCTGTTGCATGCTCCACTTTATCTTCTACTTGTTGGATCGTTGAGATAAGGACTAATTGCGGAATTATCTCTTGTAGGCAACTATAGATCTGAAATAACTCAAGTCAACACAAATCTAAAACTAGAAGGATTAGCGTTAAGTAAATAAACAAAATAAATAACTTGCATGTAAAGGAAAACAAATCTCAGAAATTGACAAACGCAAACAAAGAGATTTATCTTGGTTCGGTCCTTGTGACCTACATCCAGTCCCCAAGCCACCCACTTGAGATTTTCCTTTAACCTTGATCTTGCCACCCAAAATCAATACAACATGTACACCACTTGTCGAATCCCCTTCGGTAAATGTGTACACCTTCTCTTCCACCAAGAGAACACCTTTTACCTTTGTACAACTGCCTCTACAACCAAGAAGCCTCCCGTGTACAATGGTCACCTTGTACAACTTGCCTCTTCAACCAAGAAGCCTCCCGTGTACAATGAACACTTTGAGAATTACAATTCTTTTATCCTATAAGCCTTGGTACAGATGTGTATGTGGACAAGGTCTAGTATAGGAGACAAACTTCAGAGGACTTCACAAATGGAATTTGGAATTTGGTGAAGACTGAAGTTAGAAAACAGTTTTTTAGATTTACAGATTTTGGCTTTTTTGGAAAACTGAGAAAAACTCTTGGTAAATGGCATTTGCAATAACTTCCCTATTTATAGCTGAAGACTAGGGTTAGTTAGGGAGTTAATGGGTGCAATTTGAATCAAAGGAACGTTGAAAACAGTTGCACAAAAGACCAGATAATGAAAACTGTCCAACAGTCAGAACTGCCTATTAGTCGACTTGCCCATGGAGTTAGTCGACTAACCTAAGCAAAATTCCTTCTATTAGTCGACTATGTTTGGCTATTAGTCGACTATGTCATGAAACGTTGGATTGACAGTTTCAGAATAACTGATTCAAGTCGACTGCAACTAACAATTAGTCGACTTGACCAAGGATTAGTCGACTAGGGGACTTGGATTAGTCGACTAGAAAAGCTATTAGTCGACTATAAATGACTGTTAAGTCGACTAATGCGGAAACAGAGAGTTGGGCTGTTTTTGACACAGGACATTAGTCGACTTGGGATTCTGGTTAGTCGACTACAAAGATGATTAGTCGACTATACATGGACTATAAGTCGACTAATGGATCTATGAAAAGTGTGTTTGTGTCAAGGCTTTTACATGCTATTTCATATTTACAAACCACACTTAATCAACTCTCCTCGGCACATCTTGATCATGTAGGACTCTTGATTCTTCATGTGTTAGAGCTCCAAATGAATTTGATCTTCACAAACGTCTTCATCGAAAGATGTTCCAACATTCTCCCCCTTTTTGATGATGACGCTTTGTGTGCACAAGTCCTCCCCCTGCAGAAAATATGTTATCTTTTCCTCCCCCTGCAGAAATGGGTTATAACAGATAGAGAAATATTTTGTTCTCCCCTGCAACAAATATATTAGTACATATATACATAGTTGATCTTTATCAAAAAAATTTTATATGGTACCTGCAAGATAAACGTTAGTTGGTACCAAATATAAAAGATCATATCTAACCTTTAGGACTCCAAATCCATTTAGAATTTGGTTTCCACCTGTTAGTATATACATAATTGCAAGAATCATATATATTATGCATGTATGAAGCAATATATGTAATTTTATCATAAACATTTAAATTTTTAAGAATCCATATAAACTTACTTTTCTTATGCTTTCTTTTTTCAAAAGAACTATATGGATTACTATAACATGAAGATTTTGCAATAAAACCAATACCATGATTATCATGTGACAAATTCTGAAAAGATAATAAAGCATTCAAATTTTCTTTTCCTTTATTAAACTTAGTCACATTTTGCAAAAGATCCTCATATTTCTTTTTGAAAACTAACATGTCTTTATCTAATATAGAAATTCTATCATTCAAAGACTTAGTTTCCATTTTCAAAAAATGTTTTCTTTTATAAACTTCTCATTTTCAGTTTTCAAGAATGATATGACATTTTCAGTTTCATCTTGTTGAGAATTTATAGAAGAACATTGTAATGCATAAACAGAATTTTCCTGTAAAAGTTTCTCATTTTCTTTTAACAAAAATCTGTTTTTCAGTTTTTCATTTTTCAGATTCATAAATAACTCATTAAATGCATCAGAGAGTTCAGAAAACGATACCTCTTCATCTTCTATGGCCATGTAACATAAGTTAACATGTTCAGTAAATTCTTCTTCATCAGAAGATGAGGAATCACTGTATTCTGATGATGCTTCGTAGTTTTTCTTCTTTCTGAACTTCTTACTTTTGTACTTATCTTTCTTCTTGAGCAAAGGGCAATCCATCTTCATATGTCCTGGTTTATCACAATTAAAACACTTGAATTTACCTTGCTTAAGAAATTTCCTGAACTTCTTTGAGAGCATTGCCATCTCCTCTTCGTCATCATTGTCCGTGTCGGAAGATGCATGGAAGGCGAGTTCTTTCTTCTTTGAACGGTGTTGTCGTTCGTCCTTCTTCCTTTCTTCTAACTGCACTTCATATGCCATTAGATTACCGATTAGGTTTTCTAATGCCATAGTTGAGAGATCATTCGCCTCTTCAATGGCGGTTGTCTTCTTCTCCCATTCTGGTGTGAGTGCATGAAAGATCTTTCGAACTCTTTCGACTTGGGTGTAGTCCTTTCCAAGGGATGCAAGAGTATTGGTGATGTTGGTGAATCTTGTAACCATCTCGGATATGGTTTCATTCTCCTCCATTTTGAATAACTCAAACCTGTGGACAAGAACAGATATTTTAGATTCCTTAACTTTATTAGTGCCTTCGTGTGTTACCTGAAGAGTATGCCAAATTTGATGTGCAGAAGTTGCTGTTGACACTCGGTTGAACTCTTCTTTGGTAAGGGCACAGAATAGAGCATTCATTGCTTTGGCGTCAAGGTTCGCGTTCTTCTTTTGATCTTCACTCCAAGCGTTGTAGTTGGTTGTGGGCTTGGTGTATGATGCTTCTACGATGTTCCAAAGGTCGTAGTTGAGTGACTGCAAGTATATCTTCATTCTACACTTCCAATAGTTGTAGTTCGTTCCGTCAAATAGCGGTGGACGTTGTGTAGAATGTCCTTCTTTGAATTGGGATGATGAGAACTCCGTTGCCATCTTTGTTGTTGACTTGTATCCGCCCTAATATCAAATGTAGGATCAGAGCGTGTATTCCGGTTGATGAAGTAGGAATGTAGATGCCGGTTGATGACCCTCGCTCTGATACCAATTGTTGGATCGTTGAGATAAGGACTAATTGCGGAATTATCTCTTGTAGGCAACTATAGATCTGAAATAACTCAAGTCAAAACAAATCTAAAACTAGAAGGATTAGCGTTAAGTAAATAAACAAAATAAATAACTTGCATGTAAAGGAAAACAAATCTCAGAAATTGACAAACGCAAACAAAGAGATTTATCCTGGTTCGGTCCTTGTGACCTACATCTAGTCCCCAAGCCACCCGCTTGAGATTTTCCTTTAACCTTGATCTTGCCACCCAAAATCAATACAACATGTACACCACTTGTCGAATCCCCTTCGCCAAATGTGTACACCTTCTCTTCCACCAAGAGAACACCTTTTACCTTTGTACAACTGCCTCTACAACCAAGAAGCCTCCCGTGTACAATGGTCACCTTGTACAACTTGCCTCTTCAACCAAGAAGCCTCCGTGTACAATGAATACTTTGAGAATTACAATTCTTTTATCCTATAAGCCTTGGTACAGATGTGTATGTGGACAAGGTCTAGTATAGGAGACAAACTTCAGAGGACTTCACAAATGGAATTTGGAATTTGGTGAAGACTGAAGTTAGAAAACAGTTTTTCAGATTTGCAGATTTTGGCTTTTTTGGAAAACTGAGAAAAACTCTTGGTAAATGGCCTTTGCAATACTTCCCTATTTATAGCTGAAGACTAGGGTTAGTTAGGGAGTTAATAGGTGCAATTTGAATCAAAGGAACGTTGAAAACAGTTACACAAAAGACCAGATAATGAAAACTGTCCAACAGTCAGAACTGCCTATTAGTCGACTTGCCCATGGAGTTAGTCGACTAACCTAGGCAAAATTCCTTCTATTAGTCGACTATGTTTGGCTATTAGTCGACTATGTCATGAAACGTTGGATTGACAGTTTCAGAATAACTGATTCAAGTCGACTGCAACTAACAATTAGTCGACTTGACCAAGGATTAGTCGACTAGGGGACTTGGATTAGTCGACTAGAAAAGCTATTAGTCGATTATAAATGACTGTTAAGTCGACTAATGCGGAAACAGAGAGTTGGGCTGTTTTTGACACAGGACATTAGTCGACTTGGGATTCTGGTTAGTCGACTACAAAGATGATTAGTCGACTATACATGGACTATAAGTCGACTAATGGATCTATGAAAAGTGTGTTTGTGTCAAGGCTTTTACATGCTATTTCATATTTACAAACCACACTTAATCAACTCTTCTTGGCACATCTTGATCATGTAGGACTCTTGATTCTTCATGTGTTAGAGCTCCAAATGAATTTGATCTTCACAAACGTCTTCATCGAAATATATTCCAACACTACTATTGAAAATGACATAAATGTTTTGAAGAAAAGTGTTGATTGTTTGGGCTCCACTTTGAGCCAATGCACATTGAATCATTCACGTTTGGAAACCTTGGTTCGCAAGAAACAAGGTCCATCTTTGCATGCACACCAAACACGGCATACACATGCTTTCCACGGACACAACCATGACATGTATGCTCATGTGTACACATGTACACATTGTGGCCGAAAAGGCCATCTTGCTAGATTTTGTTATGATCGCATTTATCATGAAAATTTAGCAACAAATCTTGTTTGGGTTAGAAAAGAAACTAACCCCTATGGACCCAAAAGAAAATGGGTACCAAAAACCACCTCCTTGACTTTTGATGTAGGTGGGAGCTCTTGCATCACGTGAGAGTATTGGTGCCTTGAGGTGGATACGTTCTAAGCCTAAAAGAGAACCATTTGGATGCTTCACTCTCAAGGGGATTTGGTGGGAGGACCACCGTGGTTTGGAGAACTAGAGATGCACCTTCAACGGTTTTGGTATCATTCTCTAACTCCCATTTTTATTTGCATGCTTTTAATGTTCACCTATTTATAGCATGTCATGTTTTGTTATTCATTATGCCTATGCCATGCTTATTAGAATAGTGTTATACATGTTTAGTTACTTGAGCACCCATGTTTTATATGGATCTATATTTAGTGTTCTCACCTTGTTTAAACTAACATGTATGCCCTAGATCTAATGTATATGCATATACATAATGATCATATGAATGTTTATGATGTTTTGTTTTGATGACTCATGTTTTTGATTAGTATGATATTTGTCATGTTTATTAGACTTATGCTTTACATGATTAGTAGTTGAGACACCCATGTTTAGTATGGACCCATATTTTGTGTTCTCTTTATGTTTTAGCTATCATGTTGATCATAATTCTAATGCACATGTCTTTGTCATGCTAATCATATGATTGACTATGACTTTTTGTTTTAATAATTCATGTTTTGATTATTATGTTTATCATGTTGGATTATGATTCCCGTTTTATGCTACATGTTTTGACTACTTGCTTGAATGATAAGTCTTCATTAAGACTAGGATTTATACTTGTTCAACTAGTGAGCTACAAATAGACCTTTATATATGTTTGTGCTTGTACGCTCATTTGTATTCACTTGATGTACTAGTATAGTCTAGTTTTGATGATTCTTGCATTTGACTTGTATTCATCATTTTACATGTTTTGTTTTAACTTCATGTATATGTCCATCTTGTCCAAACTATCATTTATACATATACATCCTTGAGCCACGTGCCTTCATGCATATACTTTTTGTGGACTCATTGTGTTTAGGATATGTATGTATACTTTAGTTTGTACATGACATACATATGCCTTGAAGCTTAAATCATATGGATGAATTTCATGTTTCTAAGTGATCTCACATTTATGTTGAAGATCATGTTTTTAAGATGATTTTTCAATTAGTATCATGGATTTCAATTGGTGATTTCACATCCTAGATGAACTTTCATGGATTTCATGATTCACTTATGTTTCATATCTTGATGATTACTATATTGAGCTTAATTGTCCATTTTCATGATGATATGTTTCTCACAACACTTGTACACTCACCTTATTTTAATGTTTTCTCATGATTTGATTTTCATGAGTACTATTGGTGCCATATAGATTTTGAGTGTTTGGTGATCATGTGATTCTCATGTTTCATGAAAAATCTTTGTGTTTTATCTTGAAGGATTTCGTACTAGTTGATTCATATGACTAGTTGTGATATTCTTCATGAGGTAGAGTTTTTCAAACATACTATATTTCTAAATCTATTTTTGAAACCCCTACCTTCAATGGGCGGTTGGATGGGAGATCATGCTCATGTATGCTTTATAATGAAAATCATTTTAAACTTGAACATGAAATGGGTGGTAGTTGATATGAGTCATACACTTGATCTTATTGTTGTTTCAATTGGTATCATTGAATTCTTTCAATTGGTATCAATCTTGACATCCTTTTGTATACTCATATATGTTTTGTTTTATATATGTATGCTTACACTTCATATAGTATCAATTTCAATTGGTATCTATTTCTTACATACATATATAGATGATTTATTTGTGCTTATTATATCCCTATATCTTGAAGCACAAATTTTGGTTATGTTAAGCTTGAGTTTTTCAATTGGTATCCATATACAAGCTTTATCATAATTTTAAGATTGCTAAGCTTGAATTTTTAATGAATATCATGTTTCAGTTGATTTAATTTTTAATTGGTATCTTATTTCAGGCCTATGCATATTTTCTTTTGGTATTTCATAAAGGGGGAGAAACTCGTATTTTATATTTCAATTGGTATTTGGTTTACCATTGTTTTTGTTTCCCACTCCCTAACTTTATGATATTAAAGTAATTGGTATCATATGCTTATAATGAAAAATATCTATTGGTATCAAGTTTACATTACATGTTTTCATTTTGATATAAAATGTTATTTTGTTTCAATGCCTTGTTTTATTTCAAATAGGATTTGGCATTTCTCAAAGTTTGTTATTTTCAATTGATATCATATTGACTTTGGTTTTACCCCTTGGAATAATTTATTGCTTCTTTGTTTTGAAGATTTAGGGGGAGAAGTATTTGCTTTCATTATGTTTGTTTTTACCCCTTTGTTGATGATTGACAAAAAGGGGGAGAAGAATTTGTAGTTTATATGCATGGTTGATTTATGCATATGTTTTAGTTGGTTTTCATTAGTAATAATATGTTGGTTTCAATATTATTGTTTTATTGGTATCAAGAGCATGTTTCATTGTTTATGTTTTAATTTAATTGGTATCCAGAACATGTTTATATGTGTTTAAGAACATTCATTGCATATCTTATATGTTTTATTGTTATGCATGAGTTAAGGGGGAGCTTCTTTGAAGCTTTACATTAATCCATGCATATATAACTCCATGAGTTTTGTCATCATCAAAAAGGGGAGATTGTTGGCCCAAAGGCCTTCCACTCTAGTTTTGATGATGATTAACTCATGTAGTTATGTGTACTAATAATCTTGCAATGTTTAAGTTTCAGATATTTAACAAGATATTAGTTGGTGAAATCTTTCACACATCTTTCACACGTTGATTCAAAAGCCCGAGCAACAAAGATGATATCTAGCACTCATTAGAGTCAAGCTTGGTGAATCAAGGAGTTTTGGATCGAGTCGGCTTGGAGATTGCGCTCTACAAGAAGACTTAGGTATCCATAGTTTTAGTTTTGTGTTTAGATCCCAAATTGTAAAGATTAGAATAGTATGATATGCTAAAGTTCACAATACACACACATAAATTCAATATGTTTGGTTTTTGATTGAATCGGTTTTGGATTTCAAATACATATATCGGGTTTTGGATTTGAACCAGTTTTAGTTCTACTGATCTGCTTGACACCCTTCTATAGTTATTATCATAACTTTTTATTTTTATGTTCAAATAACATGATTTAACTTGCATTTCAAAGATAACTTTCAGATCTAAATTTCTTATTTAATAACCATTTTTAGATTCTAATTTTAAAGTTGTCAAATATTTGGTTGAAATCTATTTTTGTTCTGAAAATAGCTTACAGTTTCTGTTTTGACATCTGTCAGTGTTTTATTGAAAACTTTCACATCCAAACTGATATTGAGTCGATTTCAGTTGCATTAAAAAGATAACTTAAAAATCTACAAATTATTCCTATATACCGTTTTAAGAATTCGAACGTTTTCAGCCTGAAAAATGTGCTCCAATCTGACCTATTCTGTTGAACAGCCAGGCTGGGCCGGTCGACAAGTCCGGTCGACCGGGCCAAGCGGACGGTCGACCGGCCGGTCGACCGGACGTGCACGAAACCGTGCACGTCGGCTGTTTCTGTAGACGGTCGACCGTGCGGTCGACCGACTGTAAGCAGATTGGTCTCTGTTTGTTTGGGTCGACCGCCAGGTCGACCGCAGCTGTGAAACGGCTGTATTTTGACCGTTGGACGGTCGACCGTGCGGTCGACCGGCAGGGTATTTCTGGCAGTTCTGCTGCCAACGGCTATTTTCCAGATTTGCCTATAAATACCCCATTTGAGAGAGTTTTTCTCTAAGAATTTTTGGGCTAAAATTTTCATTCTCTCAGGTTTTTTTGCTGCAATCAAAATAGGTTTTTGGATTCAAATCGAACAATCTTTTTGGTGTTTTCTTTAGGGTTTGAAAAATCAAAGAAAAGGGTTTTGGGAAAAGCTTTGGAATTGAACTTCTCTAATCTTGGTTTTATTTATTTCCCAAATATTTTCTTTGAGTTGCTGGTTTCAAATCCCTGGTTTTCTCCACACTTGAGCTAAAATCTACTATCTTCTCTATAGGATTTTGTGTGGGAAAAGAGATTGTTTTGTGGTTGTTGTTTGAAACCACTAAGTTGTAAACCCTATTTAGCTTGGCTTTGTGCCTTTCCCTCATTGTGTTGAGGAAGATTTGCTATTGGATTGTATCCCTCAAGGTTGTGAGGTGATCTTTGTATTGGGTGAGCTTGCCTCAAGGAGGAGGTTGTTGTTGGTTTGAAGTTTGCCTCAAGAGGAGGTTGTGGTTTGTAAGGGAGGAGTTGGGTACTCCTTGTAATTGTGATTGCCCCAAATCCTCGGTGGAGGTTCCCTTTGTGGGAGTCCTTTTTGGACAAGCTAGTGGATTGGAAATCCTTCGTGTGTCGAAGGCGGGGATGTAGAGCTGGGTGCTCGAACCTCGGAACATATCTTGTTGTTTGCGCTTGATCCATTGACTCTCTCTAACTCTCTCTTTACTTTGTGCCTTGTGATTAGACGAGAAAGGTGTATGTAAATGTGTTTGATGTATCCTTTCCTATCTCCGTTATAGCATAAAGCTATACCGAGTCGATTCTCAGGGAGAGCTAGCGATGGAAGCGTTACGGATCGTAGTGAAGAAATGTAAAACGAAGATTCTTCTATGCTTAAAAGAATAAAGAATCAAGTGAACAAGAAATGAAAGAATGGATGAATATGTTCATGATGGAAAGTGGAAAAGAAATCAAGATTGGATTTGGTATTAACACTAGAAAGAATGAAAACTTGAAGAATCAACCATGACTAGCTTACCTTACTACCTTACCAAAGCTTACCAAACTCCGTGATAATGATGCTTGCCTTTGAGTCATTGGCATAGATGTGTCTTGCGTGTTGATCTAATTACTTTCCCATTGCATGAAGGGTGGTTTAACCCATCGGAGAAGAGAAGACCATCCAACTTGCAAGATGAACTAAAGCAATCACCCATGAGTTAGTGAAGATGGCAAGGCTAGTGGTTAGCTAGTACATGGTAGAAAATTTTAGCTACAAGCCATAAGAAAAGTAAAACAAAGCATGAATTAAATTGCAAGGATTTAAAGCAAGCAAGTAAAGAAAGCAATTAAAGAAAGCAAGTAAACTAGAACCAAGCTCAAGTAGAGGAAGGAGAATGGATGAATCCTTGTTGCTTCAAGTTGTCACACCTTGATTACACAAGCTCTCTCTCTCTCACAATCTCTCTCTTTTACAAAGTATCTAGGGAAGGAGAAGAGGGACTAAAGAACTAAACCTAGAGAAAAATCTATGAAAATTACAACAACTAACAATTTCTCCTCTCTTCTCTGTTCAGTTTTTGCTCGCAGGTCCAATACAGTATTTATAGGCACAGAGAGAACTCTCCAGAAGACGAACAGGTGGCCAAAATCTGGGATTGAATGGCCCAGATTTTGTGGTGGATCCGCGACGAGGCGCGGCACTTTTGTGGCCGTTGGATCCCAAATTTTTGTTACAAGTTTGTTACGAGGTTGTTATCTACGTGGCCTTCTAGAATCTTCAGTTGTTACGCGGATCTCTCTGGATTCTGATTTCAAATTTGGGCTTTATCTTAATCTTGGATTTAATCCCTTTAATTATTGCTAATTAAAGTGATTATTGGGCTATCTCTCCATTAGAGTGTGTACCTGCAAATATATAGAGAAGATGAGTAAAAATCATATATTTATTTGCAATATGCATGGGAATAATGAGGTAAAATATGCAATATTGGATCACAATCACACCCCCACACTTATTCTTTTGCTCGTCCCGAGCAAAGCAAAGAAAAGAAAAGCTATACTATCAATTTTATTACACCACTTTCGCAGGTGACGCGATTGCACTGAGTGTGTGCAACAAGCCGTTAAACCTCTAGGTTACCCTAGAGGAGGAGTGTTGTCTCCTGAGGGTTTTCAGCGGATTACACCCACAAAATTCATAAAGAAAGAAGACAAATGTTAGTATTTTGAAAACGCATTTTGAAAGAGAGACATGTTTTCAAACTATTTTTGCAAAAATATAAGTGATCTAAGGTCATAAGTCCACCTATAATCATTCTTTCTTAAACTTAGTCTCCATGCAAGATCTTGTCTTCAATTAAGGTAAGAATTCAAAATTGGATTGAATACTTTATCTTTCATAAAACCTAGATAATATGCACACCGTGCTCAGTGAAAATTTCTGGGATTTCAACTCCAACCATCAAGCCATTTATTTATTTATATATATATATTTTTTTTTCTGCTTTTTTTTTCTTCCCTTAGTTTAGGCTTTCTAGTTCACCCTTGTAACGAGCCTATAACCGATGACTCCCAAACCAGAAGGTCTTAGGGCACCAGATGAGAAAACATCCCTCGGGTTTAAGGACTCGAGTGAAAAAGGCCACGAAACTAAGGGGGATTATTCTTTTTGATCACCGTTAGGCGTGAATAATTATGCTTCTTGAGGCATAATTCTCCAGCTTAATGAGTGATGTTTTTCACCGTTAGACGTGAATAATCATGCTTCTTGAGGCACAATGATCCAGCTTAATAGGTGATGTTTTATTTATAATTTTTTTTTTATTTTTATGGCATTTTGGTCTTTGTCTCCATCCCAAGAAATGTGTAAGTGTAAAGTGCATATTTATCTAAGGTACAAATTCAAGATAAAAATATCTCACCAATTTTTCTTACTTAGCCTATAATTTCAAACAAGATCTATTATTTCAACTAGGTTTAAGATGTCATAATTAAGGCTTTCTTAATTTCTAAGATACATCTTAATTTTCTTAAAATAGATCAAAACTTTGTCTCTTATTTCAAAAAGTTTTTTTTTATTTTTTTTAATTATTTTTTTATTTTCTAAAAGAAGTGTAAAAGAAAGAAGATCTAAAAACTCTATGTTAGTAAACCCTCCCCCACACTTATTTCATGCATTGTCCTCAATGCATCATGATATATGTATGCATGAAACAAAATGGAGAGGTAAGAAACAGTTATTTACAAAAAAGTGCAAAAAATGATTTACAAAGAGTATATACAAATGTAACCATTACCTAGGCTTTTGGTCTTTTTCCTCTGGCCCATTTCCCATCGTTCCAATGCGTCTGCTTTCGTGAGCTTAATTGGGAAACGGTATGAATTTTGTTAGCCTTAGGTGTTTCCAGATTCAATTGATTGATATTATCATTCACACTCATTCCACCACATTGTTCACAAACAAATGCCTTATCACCACTTTCACTAGGAATCTCAACACTTCCAATATCTAGAAATTTTAACTCCTCTCCATATAATTCTTCAAACTCAAGTCAACATCCGGAAGTATGCAATCAGTTAACTGACCCCGAGTGGACTCATCTAGACACATGATCTCATCAGCAAACAGGTCTTCAAAAGATATATCAATTGGAGGTTCTTGAAGAGAATCACAGAATTGTGACTCATCTTTTGAATCCTCACCATTGTCCTCAATAAAGCTAACCTCAAATGTTTGATCTTTTGTTTTACGAGGTTGTGTGTGGAAGACATTGTGTTCATGTGTCATATTACCAAAAGTCAACCTCATTGATCCATTCCGGCAATTAATGATGGCATTTGCAGTAGCCAGGAATGGTCGTCCCAAAATGACTGGAGTTTGAGCCCTTTGATTAGAATTTGACACTGGTTTTGTTTCAAGGACTACAAAGTCAACAGGATAAATGAATTCTCCAACTTTGACAAGGACATCATGTATTTCCCCCTTGGGTCTAGTAACAGAGCGATCAGCCAATTGGATAGTCATTTGGGTAGGGAGAAGATCACCTAGCCCCAATTGTTGGTACACAGAAAAAGGTAGGAGATTGATGCTGGCCCCCAAATCAAGAAGTGCCCTATTTATGGTAGTCTGTCCTATGATGCATGAAATGGTGGGGCTCCCTGGGTCTTTGTATTTTACAGGAATCGGACCAGTGAGCAATTCAGTGATGGATGATGCTAGGAAGACTTTTTTAGGGACTTGTGTTTTCCTCTTCTTGGTGCACATTTCCTTTAAGAATTTAGCATATGATGGCACTTGTTGTATGGCATCAAGAAGAGGGACATTGATTTGGACCTTATTGAACATTTCTTTTATCTTCTCCATGTGAGCATTTGTCTTGGGATTCTTAAGCCTATTTGGAAATGGTACTCTAGGCATATAAGGTTGCTCATCTACCTTTTCTTTACCCTTGGCTTTTGAAGTGGATGGCTCTGAACTAGAGGATGGGTTGTCAGAAGTTGGTTGCAGTGGGATTTGAGGTGTTGGCTTTGGTATTGGATGAGATGGTGGACTAGAAACCTTATTGTCTATTTGTTTTCCAGATCTCAGGGTATGAATAGCATGACATTGACTGGGTCCTGAATCTTCCACTTCATTCAAAGGGAAGTGATGTTTGGGAGTTGGCAATGGCTGACTTGGTAACATTCTATTTTGTCTCTCAGCCAATTGCTCAATTTGGACCTTAACTTTATTCAACTCCTGCTCCTGGTTCTTTGTAAAGGTTTCTAGCATTTTTTTCAACTCTGATATTTCTGAATCATTCTGGGGTGGATGTCGATAGTATGGAGACTGGAATTGTGATTGGTAGAATGGTGGGTACTGATATGGTTGTGACTGTGGTGGACTTTGAGATGGATGAACATACAGTGAATTCTGATTGAAACTGGATGCGTGAGACTGAGCATTATAAGGATGTGGAAGTGGTGGTCTATAATGCTCAGGACCAGACTGACTCCATGAAAGATTTGGATGGTTCTGCCATCCAGAATTGTAAGTGTTGGAGTATGGAGGTCTGGTAAATGCTGCATTCAATTTCTCCCGATATGATTGGGGCTGATACAAAGGACACTCCTCAAAGACATGGCTAAGGTCATGACAGTTGGTGCAACCCGGTTGAATTACAGGCAATGGGTTGACCTGATTTACAACAGAATTTCCCCTAGACTCAAGCAGTTCTATCCTCTTCATTAATTGTGTGATCTTGGCATCTGCAGCTAGAGAGGATTCTATGGAGTGTGTACCAGTTCTGGAAGTGGTGGGAGTCAGTTTATCAGGGCATGACTCCCACTGAATGGTTTTCTCAGCTAGGGTTTCAAAGAGATCCCAACCCTGATGTTCATCTTTCTTCAAGAATTTCCCTTGGCACATGGATTCCAAGAGGGTTTTCGTTTGGTAATCTAAACTGTCATAGATAATCTGGCATAGACGCCATTTCTCTATGCCGTGATGAGGACACAGGGCAAGAAGGTCTTTGAAACGCTCAAGATATCTCCAGAAAGGTTCATTTGGTTCCTGCTTGAATTGCATGATATTCTTGCGCATGAGGGCTGTTTTGTGGATAGGATAGAATTTCTTAAGAAAGACCTTTACAAACTCCTCCCACGAAGATATGAAACTGACGGGAAGATTGTAAAGCCACTTCTTAGCTAAATCCTTAAGTGCAAACAGTATGAATCTTAACCTAACAGCATCCTCGGTCAGTTGGGAAATTCTCATCATTTGGCATACCTCTTCAAACTCACGAATAAAGAGGTACGCGTCCTCAGACTCTAGACCATGGAATTGGGAAGTGTATTAATGAATTGTGGTTTCAGCTCGAAATGATTTCCATTAGGCGCGGGGAGAAGAATGCAAGATGGAAGGGAGGTGCGAATCGGATAAAATCGATCTTGAAGTGAGACGTTGTTTGCCATAATGTCAAGTGGTTGTGTAAGTGCAAGTATAGAAAGAATTTGGATTACGGAACCACTCTAGTATATACAATCACAAACAACGTGCACCGATCACACCAGCGAAAAAGAAAGGAAAAATAACAAACAATAAAAGAAAAATCAATCCAAGCTATCTAAGGATCCTGGACCTAGACGACTCCTAACAATTAGATCGTCCACAGGAGGTTTAGTGTAGACTTTGACTATAAGCGAATCAGCCAGGGAAGGGCAAGGTTGGTGGGAGGTTTTCCGTCAGAGACGTTCCTTAATTAAGTAACCAGCAACCTTCGGGCTTTCGGCCATCAATCCCTTTCCTAGACACTGATTTTACAAAAGTCAATTTCTAACACTTTTCCCCCTTAGGATAATCTCCTAAGTGAGTCCGAGATGTCCCTAGGGCCAACGTCTATTAAATTTTATTTACAAGCTTGGGATTGTGAGTGCGTGGGAAAATGATTTTCGGGCTAAGGAAAGGGTAATGAACTCCCCATCTTATCTTTTTTATGGGTTATGCCCTTAGAATTGATTTGTGCAAGTGTACAAGATAGATAACAAGGATTCACTCAAAGCATGAAAATCAAGCAAGAGATGATTCCTGTCTACATGCAATGCAAAACGTACCTTGCCTCCAGCACTCTTCAACAGTAAAAGTAAATGAATTGAAAAGACACGTGCCTAGAAATGCAAATGTCTAATCAATTTTTAACAATTACAACCAATTTTTTACTGTTGATTAAATTAGCAGGTATATGGTGAAGCAAACAAGAATTTAAGTATTGCAGAAGCTGTATTTTGCAGAGCAAGAGACCCTGCAGAAAAATGGTTAGAAGTCAACTCCTCCTTGCCGCGCCCGCGCGGCAGAACGCGGCAAGTCAGAGGGATCCTGGTCTCTGCTTTCGAGAGCAGAGGCCCAGGTCCGCTTATATGTTTCTGCAATGCAAGATTTGCTGTATCTTCAACCTGTACCTGCAACAGAGAAGAAGATTCGTTTAGTTCTTCACTTTAAAGAAAATCCGTTGCTCTCCCCGGCAACGGCGCCAAAATTTTGATTAGACGAGAAAGGTGTATGTAAATGTGTTTGATGTATCCTTTCCTATCTCCGTTATAGCATAAAGCTATACCGAGTCGATTCTCAGGGAGAGCTAGCGATGGAAGCGTTACGGATCGTAGTGAAGAAATGTAAAACGAAGATTCTTCTATGCTTAAAAGAATAAAGAATCAAGTGAACAAGAAATGAAAGAATGGATGAATATGTTCATGATGGAAAGTGGAAAAGAAATCAAGATTGGATTTGGTATTAACACTAGAAAGAATGAAAACTTGAAGAATCAAACCATGACTAGCTTACCTTACTACCTTGCCAAAGCTTACCAAACTCCGTGATAATGATGCTTGCCTTTGAGTCATTGGCATAGATGTGTCTTGCGTGTTGATCTAATTACTTTCCCATTGCATGAAGGGTGGTTTAACCCATCGGAGAAGAGAAGACCATCCAACTTGCAAGATGAACTAAAGCAATCACCCATGAGTTAGTGAAGATGGCAAGGCTAGTGGTTAGCTAGTACATGGTAGAAAAATTTAGCTACAAGCCATAAGAAAAGTAAAACAAAGCATGAATTAAATTGCAAGGATTTAAAGCAAGCAAGCAAAGAAAGCAATTAAAAAAAGCAAGTAAACTAGAACCAAGCTCAAGTAGAGGAAGGAGAATGGATGAATCCTTGTTGCTTCAAGTTGTCACACCTTGATTACACAAGCTCTCTCTCTCACAATCTCTCTCTTTTACAAAGTATCTAGGGAAGGAGAAGAGGGACTAAAGAACTAAACCTAGAGAAAAATCTATGAAAATTACAACAACTAACAATTTCTCCTCTCTTCTCTGTTCAGTTTTTGCTCGCAGGTCCAAATGCAGTATTTATAGGCACAGAGAGAACTCTCCAGAAGACAAACAGGTGACCAAAATCTGGGATTGAATGGCCCAGATTTTGCGGTGGATCCGCGGCAAGGCGCGGTACTTTTGTGGCCGTTGGATCCCAAATTTTTGTTACAAGTTTGTTACGAGGTTGTTATCTACGTGGCCTTCTAGAATCTTCAGTTGTTACGCGGATCTCTCTGGATTCTGATTTCAAATTTGGGCTTTATCTTAATCTTGGATTTAATCCCTTTAATTATTGCTAATTAAAGTGATTATTGGGCTATCTCTCCATTAGAGTGTGAACCTGCAAATATATAGAGAAGATGAGTAAAAATCATATATTTATTTGCAATATGCATGGGAATAATGAGGTAAAATATGCAATATTGGATCACAATCACCTTGCATCTATTTATATTGCTCATTCATATTTGCTTGGCTTGGTTGTGTGCATCACTTGTTGATAGCACTTGAGTGTGAATTGCATTAAGTTTTCATATTCCGCATTTAGTTCACAGATTAGCTATATCACCTATTCACCCCCCTCTAGGTGATTTCATTAATTTCAAGTTTGTTACAAGTCTTGATGGTTTTAAGCTTATTGCAAGGTTTATGACGCTAAAAGTGAAAAAACACCTAGAGGGGGGGTGAATAGGTGCATGTGCTAATCTAATGAACTAAGTGCTCTAAATGCGGAAGCTTAAAACAAATCTTGCAACACACTTAATACAATCAACAAGTGTAGCCGAATTCCCCGTGAAGGGCTCTGGACTAACTCCTCTTGATTCCCCTAAATATGGGTTGAGGTGCTATGTGAAGCTCTTGTTGATTAAGTACAAGTGAGGCACACACAAACAACCAAGCATATAATATGAATAGGCAATATGAATGTATGCAAGGCAATACAAGCAATATTGATATGAATGAAGTATGATGCTTTGCACAAATGTAAAGAGAGAGAGTTGAGAGACAAGTGGATCAAACGCTAACAACAAGATATGTTTCGAGGTTCGAGCCCCTAGCTCTACATCCCCGCCTACACCACCGTGTAGGATTTTCAATCCACTATCTCCCACCGAGGGAACCTTCACCGAGAAGGATTTGTTACAACACTAGGAGTACCGAACTCCTCTCTCAAATACCACCTCACAACCGAGGGATAGGCCCGTAGCCAAACAACAACCAATCCACCTCACACTTGAGGGATACAAACCAACAATCAACTCCACCTCACCAAGAGGGAGCAAACACCAATCTCCACCTCTACCAAAGAGGGAGCAAACCAAACCTCAACCTCTACCTAAGAGGGAGCACCCAACAAAGAAAAGGGTTTACAACTTGGAGGCTCAACAACCTCAAACAATCTCTCTTTCTTTTCTTTTTCCCACAAACAAATGATCCTAATAGAATAGGATAGGTGATAGCTCAAGTGTGGAAAAACTAGGTGTTTTTGGAAACAAGCAACAAAGAAAACTACTTGGGAAATCTCTTGTAAATGATAGAAAATGAAAACTAATACAATATCCCAAAACCTAGTTCTCTTTGATTTTCTAAAAACCCAAAATAATAAAGATGAAATCTTTTTGCTCTCTAAACTCTTTTAAAAACTTCTTTTTAAAAACAGAGAGTAGGGAAAAATTAGCTCTAAAAATCTTGGCCAAAATCCCAAAGAAATGGGGTTTTTATAGGCCCATCAGAAAACTAGCCGTTAGGCTGAGCTGGCAGCCGACAGGCTACCGGTCGACCGTCCGGGTCGACCGCCAACGGTCAAAAATGTGACAGTTGGGCAAACACGGTCGACCGGCCCGGTCGACCAAAACAAACAGAGAGCAGAGCTCTCAGACCCGGTCGACCCTGACGGTCGACCGAGTTTGTGCCTGCCAGACGTGCACAAGTCTGTGCACGTCGGTCGACCCCACGGGTCGACCGGACCTTGGTGCGGTCGACCCATACGGTCGACCGACCTGACCTGTCAGCACAAACCTGGGTCAGAAACTGGGTTAAAACATATTTTGAAAAAATCTTTTAAGTCTTCTAAAAATTCACAAAACTTGTTTTAACATTTTATATTGAAACACAAACAAGTGATAAAAATTTCAAGACATGTATTAATCATATCAATTCATTTTTGAGTCTTGCAAATTTTATCAAAACCAACACTTGTATTTTTATCAAACTTGATTTTTCCAAAACATGAATAGGATAGTCAAAATAAGTTTGTTTAAGAAATGAAGCATGTATGTATATCTAGAACATATCTAATATACATAAGAACTATTTAAACTTGTTTTGATCAACTATTCATGAAAACCAAAAACCAAACATAAAACGTGTGTGTTTGTGCACTTGAGCATATCAACTATACTAAGCTTTACAAATGGATCTAAAACACACTATCTAAACTATGGATACCTAAGTCTTCTTGATGATCTCCATCTTCAAGTTGACTGCTCCCAAACGTGATCCACCGAGTGCAAAGGTATGATCTTTAAGCTTTGGCACCGGAATCACCATGAAAAGCTTCTAAACTCCTTGTTGAAGCTAATCACCAACTAATACTTGGTTAATGATCTGAAACTTAAACAACACAAGATTATTAGTAAACATAACTACATGAGTTAATCATCATCAAAACTAGGGTGGAAGGCCTTTGGGCCAACAATCTCCCCCTTTTTGATGATGACAAAACTCATGGAGTTATATATGCATGGATTAAAGTTAAGCTTCAAAGAAGCTCCCCCTTAACTCATGCAAAAAACAAATAAACATAAATATGCATGAATAACAATGCATAAACAAGATGCTCTAGATACCAAATGAAATATCAAAACAAAACATGTTCTAGAGATCAATTAACATTCAACTATATTAAACTTAATATATGCAAAAACATAAGTATGCATATATAAAACTCAAAATCTTTCTCCCCCTTTTTGTCAATCATCAACAAAGGGGTAAACAATCAAAACAATAAATAAAATGAGGGGTAAAAATCTTTCTCCCCCTTTTTGTCAATCAAAACAATAAAAACAATGTTCTCCCCCTTTTTGTCTAAAACAAAAACAAAGTCAATAAGGGGTGACTATAAAAACATGATATCAATTGAAAATATGTCAATGAAGCATCTTGATACCAATTAAAAGTAAACAAAGATCAATAAATGTTATATGCTATATACATTCATGAAGAGGAAGACGCTAAGTTAGCTTCCCTACACATATGCATTACATGAAAGAGAGATGTTAAGCCCTAATTCACATAACACACATTATGTAATGCATAAGAGGAGATGTGAAGCTCCCCCTACACACGTGTACCACATAAAGAAGAGATGTTAAGCTCTTCAATACAAGATACACTCATCATGAATCTATATGTAGAAGAGATGTTAAGCTCTCCTTGCATATAGTCAATACAAATCTAAACTTTTGTATTTATTTTCTTTAAAATAAAATTTTGAGATACCAATTTAAAACACAAGACATCTTGATATCAAAAGATAGTATTTTTCTTTTTAAGCCACATAAACAATTGAAATGACTATTTTCTATCATAAAGTAAGGGAGTGAAAATACAAATACCAATTAAAATATGAAATCGAATTTTCTCCCCCTTTATGAAATACCAACAAAAACTATGCGTAGGCTTGAAATAAGATACCAATTGAAAACTAAATCAATTGAAATAATAGTTGAAGCTCAAGCTCTAGCATAAACAAAATTTGTGCTCAAGATATAGAAATATAATAGCACAAATAAAACATATATATGTGTATGAAATAGAATGAGTACCAATCACCAATAGATGATACCAATTGAAAATATACATACACAAACACATATGAGTATACAAAAGGATCAATTGATACCAATTGAAAGAGTTCAATGATACCAATTGAAATAACAACAATAAAAGCATGGTATTACTTATATCACAACGAAGAAAACGAGCTAGTTAAAATAAAAAATTTTGTTAACTAGTACGAAATCCTTCAAGCAAGGAATAAAACAAAAAGATTTTCATAAAACATGAAATCCACATGATAATCAACACTCTAATTTAATTAGGGATAAATATGACTCATGAAAACAAAACATGAGCAAGCAATAAATGTGAGTGTACAAATAAAGTGTGAATATCATAATCATGAAAATTTTTCATTAAGCTCAATTATTCCTTAAACATGAAAACATGAAAATCATCAAAACTATTTAATCTTCAAGGCATATGTATGTCTAATACAAACTAAGGTATACATACATATCCAAAACATAAAGAGTCCACAAATTATATATGCATGAAGGCACGTGGCTCAAAAGGATAAAACATGTATATCTAATAGTTTGGACAAGATAGACATATACATGAAGTTTAAACATAAATACATGAAAACATGAATAACTAAATCTTCACCAAAACAAATTTCATTTCAAGGTATATGTATGAATTGTTAACACAATAAGTATACATACATATCCCTAAACACAATTGAGTCCATATATAGATTTGCATGAAAGGCAAATGACTCAAGGGGTATACATGTATATCTTAAAGTTTGGCAATACAAACATATACATGAAGTGAAAAATCATAAAACAAATCCAAAAATGGAATGCAAGTTTGAAATGTATGAATTATCAAAACTAGACTATACTAGCACATCTAATGGGTTCAAATAAGCAATCAAGCTCAACATATATAGATTTATTTGTGGCCCACTATATGTACAAGTATAAATCCTAGTCTTAATGAAAACTAACATCTAAACAAGTAATCTTAACATGAAGCTTCAAAACAAAATCATCATGATAAAACTAAAACATGATTACTATGTAAATTCACTTGTATTAGATTCATGATGTACATTATAGCTTAAACAAAAGTGAGAACACTAAGTATGGGTTCATATAAGCATGTGTGTCTCAAATACTATACATGTATGTCAAGGATCTAATAAACATGGTATTTACATGTTAATCCATAGACAATGAAACATGCTATAAAACATGAAAACATGCTATAAATAATGAATATTGAAAGCATGAAAAATAATAAATAAGAGTAAAGGATTGTTACCAAAACCGAAGAAGCAACTCTCCTTGTCTCCAAAACAAGGTGGTCCTCCCACCAAACATCCCTTGAAAGTGATGCATCCAATTGATTTCCTTTAAGCTTGGAACGCATTCACTCCAAGGTGCCATCACTCTCACGTCATGTGAGGGCCCACACCTACATTAAACAAAGGAGGGGGGTCTTTGGTACCCATACTCTTTTGGGTCCATGGGGGTTAGTACCTTCTCTAACCCAAACAAAGTTCTTTGCTAAATTATCATTATGTATTCTATCATAGCAAAATTTAGCAAGGTGGCCCCTACGTCCACAATGTGTACAAGTGTACACATGAGCATACATAGTGTGATGGTGTCCGTGAGGAGCATGTGTATGCCGTGGAGGGTGTGTATGCATAAAGGATGGAACTTGTTTCTTTCGAACCAAGATTTCCAAACGTGTATGGTTCATGACACATTGGCTCATAGTGGAGCCCAAACAATCTACTCTCTTCTTTAACATACAAATATCATCATTAATCTTAGAAGAAGAGGTACATGCATTAGGTAGACTAGATGAAGAAGCTACACTAGCATGACAAACATGTGCATCCATCTTATTTTGCAAAATAATGTTTTTCTTTAAACAAACATCTAGATCATTTGAAATAGAAATTATTTTATTTTTCAAAACAACATTTTCTTTTAAAACAAAATCAACTTTAGAAGATAAATTTTCATTTTTCTTCAAAATAGCATGGCAATCATTTTTAGATTTTAAAAAATCATTTTCTTTTAGTGCAAGGTCTAATTGAGATGTTAATGAATCCCTTTCATTATAGACCTCAACCTTCTCTTGCAAAACATTGTTAAGTCTAGAATGCAAACTCTTATTTTCTTGTTCAATTCCTAGACTTTTCTTTTTCAACAAATTTATTTTTCAATTAGTTTTTCACAAACAATTGATAGTTCTTCATTTAAAGCATGGGGATCAACATAATCATCACATGAAGAACTAGCATCAAAACTATCTAGTTGAGATTCTGATTGTACCTCAAGGGAGTCATTCCCTTGGACCGTATAGCATTGTTGTGGCTCGGATTCTCCACTAGACTCCTCCGGTTGAATTTACAATTGAAGTTTGGAGGTGGTGGTGGTTGTCAATTGTTCCACACTACAAAAGCGGAATCAATATTAGAAACATGTATAAGATATTCTTTTGAAAGTGTGCTTCTAATGGCCTCTAGGGCTTGTGCATTGGCCCCTATATGCTTGCGATCTCCAAGATAGCATTTCTTGGTGGCCGCAAGAAAGACATGAAAACCTAGGGTCTTTAGGTACATGGACATCCTATACTTCCAAACAACAATGTTGGAAGGATCAAAGCTAGGTGGGGTCATGAAGTCCATGGCAAACTATATGAGTGTGCAAACAAGCAAATGCAAACAATAGATTAGCAACCAAATGGATCTCACTCCTAGGATGTTAAGCCTAATATCAGGAGCACTAGCTCTGATACCAATTGAAAAAACACCTAGAGGGGGGTGAATGGGTGCAAGTGCTAATCTAATGAACTAAGTGCTCTAAATGCGGAAGCTTAAAACAAATCTTGCAACACACTTAATACAATCAACAAGTGTAGCCGAATTCCCCGTGAAGGGCTCTGGACTAACTCCTCTTGATTCCCCTAGATATGGGTTGAGGTGCTATGTGAAGCTCTTGTTGATTAAGTACAAGTGAGGCACACACAAACAACCAAGCATATAATATGAATAGGCAATATGAATGTATGCAAGGCAATACAAGCAATATATGATATGAATGAAGTATGATGCTTTGCACAAATGTAAAGAGAGCGTGAGTTGAGAGACAAGTGGATTAAACGCTAATAACAAGATATGTTTCGAGGTTCGAGCCCTTAGCTCTACATCCCCGCCTACACCACCGTGTAGGATTTCCAATCCACTATCTCCCACCGAGGGAACCTTCACCGAGAAGGATTTGTTACAACACTAGGAGTATCGAACTCCTCTCTCAAACACCACCTCACAACCGAGGGGTAGGCCCGTAGCCAAACAACAACCAATCCACCTCACACTTGAGGGATACAAACCAACAACCAACTCCACCTCACCAAGAGGGAACAAACACCAATCTCCACCTCTACCAAAGAGGGAGCAAACCAAACCTCAACCTCTACCTAAGAGGGAGCACCCAACAAAGAAAAGGGTTTACAACTTGGAGGCTCAACAACCTCAAATAATCTCTCTTTCTTTCCTTTTTCCCACAAACAAATGATCCTAATAGAATAGGATAGGTGATAGCTCAAGTGTGAAAAAATTAGGTGTTTTTGAAAACAAGCAACAAAGAAAAACTACTTGAGAAATCTCTTGTAAATGATAGAAAATGAAAACCAATACAATATCCCAAAACCTAGTTCTCTTTGATTTTCCAAAAACTCAAAACAATAAAGATGAAATCTTTTTGCTCTTTAAACTCTTTTAAAAACTTCTTTTTAAAAACAGAGAGTAGGGAAAAATTAGCTCTAAAAATCTTGGCCAAAATCCCAAAGAAATGGGGTTTTTATAGGCCCATCAGAAAACTAGCCGTTAGGCTGAGCTGGCAGTCTGACAGGCTACCGGTCGACCGTCCGGGTCGACCGCCAACGGTCAGAAATGTGACCGTTGGGCAAACACGGTCGACCGGCCCGGTCGACCAAAACAAACAGAGAGCAGAGCTCTCAGACCCGGTCGACCCTGACGTCGACCGAGTTTGTGCCTGCCAGACGTGCACAAGTCTGTACACGTCGGTCGACCCCACGGGTCGACCGGCCCTTGGTGCGGTCGACCCATACGGTCGACCGACCTGGCCTGTCAGCACAAATCTGGGTCAGAAATTGGGTTAAAACATATTTTGAAAAAATCTTTTAAGTCTTCTAAAAATCCACAAAACTTGTTTTAACATTTTATATTGAAACACAAACAAGTGATAAAAATTTCAAGACATATATCAATCATATCAATTCATTTTGAGTCTTGCAAATTTTATCAAAACCAACACTTGTATTTTTATCAAACTTGATTTTTCCAAAACATGAATAGGATAGTCAAAATAAGTTTGTTTAAGAAATGAAGCATGTATGTATATCTAGAACATATCTAATATACATGAGAACTATTTAAACTTGTTTTGATCAACTATTCATGAAAACCAAAAACCAAACATAAAATGTGTGTGTTTGTGCACTTGAGCATATTAACTATACTAAGCTTTACAAATGGATCTAAAACACACTATCTAAACTATGGATACCTAAGTCTTCTTGATGATCTCCATCTTCAGGTTGACTGCTCCCAAACGTGATCCACCGAGTGCAAAGGTATGATCTTTAAGCTTTGGCACCGGAATCACCATGAAAAGCTTCTAAACTCCTTGTTGAAGCTAATCACCAACTAATATCTTGGTTAATGATCTGAAACTTAACAAGATTATTAGTAAACATAACTACATGAGTTAATCATCATCAAAACTAGGGTGGAAGGCCTTTGGGCCAACAAAAAGCATGTTGATAGGTTGATGGCGCAAGAGAACTTTTTATAGGAGAGGAGGCTCTAGCTCGGCAATGTGGTTCAGAGACTTCGTTCTTTAGTTTTTATATTTAGTTTGTTAAAGGATAGTATATAGTGTTGAAGCTCAAGTTCCCCACACACACACAATTTTGCACATGATTTTCAAAAGATTTTTTTTGTCTCTTACATAAAATATTTCTATAGACCTATTTCAGTATTTACAAACTCAATTTATTATAGTTTACAAAGTATTAATAAATATCATTTTGAAAATAAACATTTCCTCAAAAAAAATTCCCAAAATAATCTGTTTTGACCTATTGCGGTCGACTGGGCAGTCGACCGGCTCTGTTTCAGGTCAGAACGGTCGACCGAGCGGTCGACCGCAGTTCTGACCGTTGGGTGCGTGCATGTGTGCACGTTATCTGGTTGACCCGGCAGTCGACCGGACCCCATGTCGGTCGACCGAGCATCTGCCGACTGCATGCAACCCAGTCTCTATTTGGGACGGTCGACCGGGCGGTCGACCGGGGCCTGCCAACGGTCAAAAGATTTTGAAAACCGGTCGACCGGCCGGTCGACCGTGAGCGTTTTCTCAGCCTAAACGGCTAGTTTTTTAAACCAGTTTTAAAACGTGTTTTTATTCTCCAAACATGGTCTAAGGCTGGTTTTGGGTCTTATCTTTCCTGATTAATCAAAATTAGTGTTTACCCTTTAATCCCTACCTTTATCCTATAAATAGGGGTGGATGGGGTTGAGGAGATTTACAACAACATTTGAAAAAGAAATCAAAGTTTAAGTCTTTTTGAAAGAAGTTTTGTTCTAAGTTTTTGTGCTCTATTCTCTCATATTTCTCTGAAGTTTTTGAATGAAAACTCTCTTCTACTTTGTTTTATTTTTCACTTACAAACCTTGAGCTTCAATCCTATACATTATTCTCTAGGGTTTTATAAAGAAAAGTTTTCAAAAGAGAGTTTGTGGTCTTTTGATCACCAAGTGATTATTGTATTTGTGGCTTCACTACCTCTGGACTAGAGGAGTGTGATTGAGGAGTTGGGTACTCCCTAGTGGTTGTAATCCTTTGTGAAAGTTCTAGTGGATCGAAAATCCTTCTGGGTGAAGGCGGGGACGTAGAGCTGGGTGCTCGAACCTCGAAACAAATCTCTGTGTTTGCGATTGGTTTACTTATGTTATTTACTTGCTTTTCATTCATTCATTCATTCTTATATTGTCGATCTTTACTCTCACAACAAGATTGCATTGCGTACCTCAAACTCTTATTTAGAGGAATCATGAGGAAGGAGTTCAGAGCCCTTCACGGGGTATTCGGCTTCTAATCTTGCTAATAGTGATCGTTGCATCATCTAAATTTTTATTTGTACATTGATTAGCATTATCACCTATTCACCCCCCTCTAGGTGATTTCAATTGGTATCAGAGTTAGGACTCTAGTTTTTGGCTTCACATCCTTAGAGAGATCCTATAATTTGCTAATCACTAGTTTCATATCTTCATTCATACACTAGTAAAGATGGCCGATAACATTAAGACCCCTCCCAAATTTGATGGACTCAACTTTCCCATATGAAAAGTTAGGATGAACATTTTTCTACAATCTCTAGGTAGTCTAGTTGCTAAGTCTTTGACCAAGCCTTTTAGTAAACCCGAAGGTGAGGAGGACACTTGGTCCGAACTTACCTCCAAGGAATTTGATGCTAATTCAAAGGCTCAAAATGCCCTACTTTTAGCTTTGAATGAGGATGACTTAACACGGGTTATCCATTGCAAATCCGCCTATGAGATTTGGCAACAATTATTGGTTACTCATGAGGGAACATCACAAGTCAAGAGAGCTAAAATAGATCTCTTGCATTCCCAATATGAAAGTCTTAAAATGCAACAAAATGAATATATTGATGATATGATTACTAAGTTTACTAAGATCACAAATGCTCTTGCTTCTCTAAGTGATGAAATAAGCAACGACCAAAAGGTGCGTAAGGTGATTCGTGCTCTCCCTTCATCATGAGAAATCAAAGCTACCACCTTGAAGGAATTGAATGACAAAGACGAGATGGAGCTCATAAGTCTTATTGGAAACCTTAAGATTCCTGAGATGGAGAAAAAGGCTAGAGAAGAAGCGGCGCCTCAAAAGAAAAAGTCTATACCTTTTAAGTCTTCCTCCTCCAACTATGATGATGAAGAAGATGAAGAAGAAGAAGATGAAGAGCTATCTCTTCTTGTGAGAAATGTAAAGAGAATGTACCGAAAGAATAAGCTCAACTATAGAAGGCGTTGGGAAGGGAAGGAGGAGAAAAAGATCATTTGCTATAACTGTCAGAAACCGGACACATCATGGCCGATTGTCCAAATTTCAAGAAAAAGATATCTTCCTCCTTGAAGCAAAAGAAGCCAGTTGAAAAGAAGGTGTACAAAGCCACTTGGGACTCGAAAAGTGAATCCAAGGATGAAGTCGACACGGCAAATGTGTGTTTCATGGCAAACACACCTAAGGTAACTACCCAACTACTTGATGATGATAGTGAAATAAGTAAGGAATTGTTATTACAAGCTTTCATTGAACTTTCAGAAAGTTTTGATGCTAAAAAGGAAGATTGTTCAAAATTGAAAAAGGAAAATGAAATGCTTAAAAATCAAATTCCCATTTTTTCAAAAGAAAAAGATGAATTATCTTCTACTCTTATTTCAACACAAAGAGATTTTGATGCCTATAGAGTTGCTTGCAAAGCTAAATATCCTAAAATTGATGAAAATGAGTTTTTCATGTTAAAAACTAGAATAAATGATTTGAGAAATATTTTAAAAGAATGTGCTTTTAACAATATTAAATTAGAAGAAATGTTTTCAAAAAGGCATATTGATTGGTCATTAATGTTGCATATTTAATATCATATGCCCATACTTATTATAGAATAAAAGCCTACATTGTCCTAATTAATTGTTTGATTTATTTGCAGGCCCAATCTTTAAGGAGTTGAAGAGAAATGAGCCCAAAGCCCAAAATTCTGAATTAAATCAGAATTAATTCGCACTCACTGAATCAGGGAAAAATCAAGAGGTTGAAAACCGGTTGAGAAGAATCCTCTCAGAATCGATCGGTTAAAGCCAAGAATCCAAGGCCATTTCGTCAGAATCCTGGACCCAAACGACGAAACCAACTAAAGATAAAGGCAGAAGGAACTCCCAGAGATACCCACCAACTGGGTGTGGCCATCTGGCCACACCCTGGCCGCGGAAACGCGACCCTAGCCGCGTTTCCGCGGCTTTGTTGGGGAGTTAGGGGGAGCGTTTGCTCCCCCGACCTCCCCGGGATCCTGGTTGTTGGGTTTTTGCCTATAAAAGGCCTGTACTTGTGCTGAAAATGAGACGACCATGCAGAGATAGGACTTAGCCAAGTTTTTCATTTCTTAGTTTAGGTTTTCTTTTCTTTTCATGTAAATTGTATGTAGGCTTAGGTTAGATGATGATTCATGTAAGTAAGAGAGAGAGGCTGATGTTGAGAGTGACACCGATGTACCCTCCTCCTTTCTTTCATTGTTTCAGTAAGTAATAAAGGTAAATGCTTTGTTTTTATGTTCTGCTTTACTTTACTTTTCTTTTGCTTTCTTCTTCCTCCTTCTACTTTACCTCATTTGTTTTTGTTGAGTTTACAAGTGAATTCCAAAGCACAAGTATAACGATGTTACGTAAGTGCCAACGATAGTTCATGAAGGCGTTCTCCTCCTCAAGACGTATCACTTCATGCTTGTGCTAGACTTGATGATATAATGCGAACAGGGACTGAGCTCGGGCTTATGATCTATGCGTTGAACGCCTCCTAGACAAAGGTAGAACATGCACAGGTTTCCAAGTAAGTCATCAATCAAACTAGGTAAGTTTTTCTTCACTCTCCTTTCTTTCTTTTCTTTTATTTCTTTAATATAGATCACCACTTCTTCCAACTCTTTCTTTTCGACTCATTTGTACATAGTCGCTTTCTTTCCCTTCTTTATAAATAGTCTTTTCTTTCCACCTTCTTCATCTCTCATTTTCTTCTAACTTTAACATAACTCTTTTTCTCTTTTCTTTTAAGAAACAAAGAAGAACTTTCGTTTGTTTTCTTAACGATTTCAATAAAGAACGTAAACGCTTCTATCGCAAAACCCTCCTTGTGGATCACGACCCGCATAGCCACTTGCTATAGCGGAAGAATTGAGCACTTGCACATTTTTATTCTTAAGTCCTGAAATATCGTATTTTGTGTGCAGGTTTAGCATCAATCACATATGCATACTCCTCATGCTAAACATGATAAAACATCTCATGCCAAAACTCCACATGCTCATCATGCCAACACATCACATATAAATCATGCTAAAACACCTCATGCTCACAAATCACATGTTCATAGACCAAATGCTCATTATGCTTTTAAATATGGAAGAATTTATAAATGTACTTATTGTGGTCGGAATTGTCATTTAGCTAAATTTTGTTATGATCATATAAATAGTACAAATAATCTTGTTTGGGTTCAAAACACTAACGCTTTAGGACCCAAGAAAATATGGGTACCAAAATCAAGTCTTAAATTATTTGATGTAGGTACACACCAAGACTCCAAGACATAAGGAGCGGTGGTATCTTGATAGTGGTTGCTCAAGGCATATGATATGGGACATCAATAATTCGCAACCCTATCAAGGTACGTTGAAGGTGGCACCGTCACCTTCGGAGAAGACGCCAAGGGCACCATCATCGGTATAGGTAACATTAAGATTGATGCATCTCCTTTAATTGAAAATGTAGTTCTTGTTGATGGGCTTAAACATAATTTGCTTAGTATTAGTCAACTATGTGATCGTGATCTCAAAGTTGTTTTTGATGAATTTTCTTGCAAAATTTTGATTGTACAACCAATGATTGTATTCTCACTGGATTTCATGAAAATAATGTCTATATTATTGATATGCTTAATTTGGATTGCTCTACTAAATGTTTAAATGCTTTTGATGAGATTTCTTGGTTATGGCATAGAAGATTAGGCTATGCATCTTTTGATCACCTTGCTAGAATAAATTCTAAGGAATTGGTGAAGGGTATTCCTTGTTTGAAGTTTGAAAAAGATCGCATTTGTGGTGCGTGCCAACTTGGGAAACAAACCAAGTCTTCTTTCAAGCCAATCAAGGATATCATGTCATCTAGGCCATTAGAATTGATTCACATGGATCTTTTTGGACCAACTAAAGCTTAAATGGAAATAGATATGTTTTTATTTTAGTAGATGATTTCTCTCGTTTCACTTGGGTTTTCTTCTTGGAACATAAAGATCAAACTTTTTCGCATTTTAAGATTTTTCGAAAAAGGGTTGAAAAAGAAAAAGGATTTTGATTTTACGGATAAGAAGTGATAGAGGTGGTGAGTTTGTCAACCAACTCTTCATGAGTTATTGTGATGAAAAAGGAATTAAGCATGAAATGTCATGTCCTAGAACTCCACAACAAAATGGAGTAGTTGAACGGAAGAATAGAACTCTTCAAGAAATGGTTAGGACTATGATAAGCGAATATGGGCTCCATCAATACTTATGGGCCGAGGCCGTAAACACCGCATGCTACATATCCAATCGTATTTATTTGTGTAAAAATACTTTCAAAACCTCTTTTGAAATTTATCATTTAAGAAAACTAAATGTTTCATACTTTAAAGTTTTGGATGCAAGTGTTTTATTTTAAACACCAAAGATAATTTGGGTAAATTTGATGCTAAGGCTTATGAAGCAATCTTTGTTTGCTATTCTAGTACTAGCAAAGCATATAGAGTGTTCAATAAATCATCTCATACTATAGAAGAATCTATGCATGTTAAATTTGAAGGATCTAATGCAATTGTTGAGAATGTTGTAGAGATTGACTCATTAGGTGAGGACATGGAGAAAATAGTGAAAAGTCACCTAGAGGGGGGGTGAATAGGTGACAATGCTAATCTATGAACTAAATGCGGAATTTAATAACTTAATGCAAATTACACTCAAGTATGATCAACAAATGATTCACACACAATCAAGCCAAGCAAGTATGAATGCACAATATGAATAAGACAAGGCACAAAGTAAAGAGAGAGATAGAGAGAGCCAATGAATCAAGCGCAAACAATAAGATATGTTATCGAGGTTCGAGCACCCAGCTCTACATCCCCGCCTTCAACACACGAAGGATTTCCACTAGCTCGTCCACCTAGGACCCTTTACAAGGAGTACCCAACACTCCTCTCTTTACAACCTCCTCCCTGAGGCAAACTCCAACAATCACAACCTCCTCCTTGAGGCAAATATACAAACCAATACAACAAACTCCCAATCACAAACCAATACAAGGATCACCTCTCAACTAGAGGGATACAACCCAAAGCACAAAGCTAAGAAAAGATTGGGTTACAACTTGGTGGTCACAACAACAACCACAAACAACTTCTTCTTCCACACAAATAACCTATAGATATAGATAGTAGATTTTTAGCTCAAGTGTGGAGAAAACCAAGGGATATGAAACCAGCAACTCAAAGAAAAACCTTTGGGAAACAAATGAAATCAAGATATAGAAGTTCAAACAAAAGCTTTTCCTAAAATCCCTTTTCTTTGGTTTTTCAAACCCTAATCAAAAACACAAAAGATTGTTCACTTTGAATCCAAAAACCTATTTTTTTCTTGCAGCAAAAACACCAGAGAGATAGAAAATTTTAGCCCAAAAATTCTTAGAGAAAAACTCTCTCAAATGGGGTATTTATAGGCAATTTAGAAAACTAGCCGTTTACAGAATATTTGCCAGATTTACCCTGCCGGTCGACCGCCCAACGGTCAAATTCTGAACCGTTGTGGCTACCGGTCGACCGAGACTTCCTGAGAGCCAACAGCTCTCCGTCGGTCGACCGCTTCGGTCGACCGGCTACAGAGTCATCCAGCGTGCACGTATCCGTGCACGTCGGTCGACCGGAACGGTCGACTGGCTTCTTTGGTGCGGTCGACCGTACCAGTCGACCGGCCAAGCCTGGCAGACAAAAATCAGGTCTGAAATCTGGGGAAAAAATATTATAATAAATCCCACAAAATCTCTAAAATTTCACAAAAATAGTTTTATCATTTTATATTGAAATACAAACTTGTGTTAAAAATCCTAACACAAATTTCAAACATATTTGACTATTTTTGTGTCATAGAAATTTTGCCAAAAACCAAAAACCGTATTTTCTAAAACCTTGTATTTTGAATAGAAAATACACATTGTCTAAAACTTATCCATGATACAAAAATATGATATTTAAACACTTTGAAGCATATTGTATATGAATAGAAATTCAATATACAAGAAACATATATATATCATGATTTTTGTCATTAAGTCCAAAAATATGTTTTGTTGTAAATACCAAAACATAAAACACATGGAATAGATTATCAAACAAAGTTTGTCTAAACAATTGAAGCATGCATGTATATAGAACAAATCTAATATACATAAATCATGTAAACTTGTTTTGATAAAAAATCTATTCATGAAAACCAAGATCGGTTAAACCTAAAACCGAAAAACCAAAAACCAATATTCAAAACATGAAACGTGTGTGTTGTGAACTTGAGCATTATCATACTATTCTAATCTTTACAATTAGGATCTAAACCCAAACTAAAACTATGGATACCTAAGTCTTCTTGTAGAGCGCAATCTCCAAGCTAGAGCGCAATCTCCAAGTAGGCTCGATCCAAAAACTCTTGATTCACCGAGCAAGTGCAATGTATGATCTTTGATGCGCGGGCTCTTGAATCAACATGTGCAAGCTTCCAATTCATCTTGTTGAAGCTAAACACCAACTAATATCTTGATTAATAATCTGAAACTAAAATCACAAGATAATTAGTACACATAACTACATGAGTTAATCATCATCAAAACTAGAGTGAAAAGCCTTTGGGCCAACAATCTCCCCCTTTTGATGATGACAAAACTCATGGAGTTATATATGCATGGATTAAAGTAAAGCTTCAAAGAAGCTCCCCCTTAACTCATGCATAGGAATAAACAAACAATAAGATGCATATAAACAAGGTTCTTGACATAAAATGAATATGCATATGAAACATGCTATTGATACCAATAGATACTAATAAAAACAAAACTCATAATGCTCTTGATACCAATACCAATGGAGATGAAATGAACATAAAACTGAAAACTCATGCATATCAACTCCAATAAATCTTCTCCCCCTTTTGTCAATCATCAACAAAGGGGTAAAAATAAAAAGATATGAATTCTTCTCCCCCTAAATATATGAAACAAAGAATAAACAAACTACTTCAAAGGGTGAAACCAAAAATGATACTAATTAAAAAAAAAATGTCAAAGAAGTGCATTATGATATCAATAGAAAGTGATCATAAAAACATTTAAGAAATGATCCCAATTGAAATTAAAACATATTGAAAAATAAAACACATGATACCAATTGAGAAACACAATGATACCAATTTTGAATAAACAAATGCATCTAGATACCAATTGAGGATATTTATCTTTATAAGCAAATGAAACCAATTAAAAATCAATAATCATTCTTTAATCATTTTTCATTATAAAGTTAGGGAGTGGGAAACAAAACCAATGGTAAACTAAATACCAATTGAGAAATTGAAATGTGAGTTTTTCTCCCCCTTTATGAAATACCAACTAAACATATGCTTAAGCTAGAAATAATATACCAATTGAAAACTAAGTCAATTGAAATAATGTTAAAGCTCAAGCTTAGCATAAGCAAGATAATGATAATTCTTGTATAAAGAAACCAATTGAAAATTAAATCAATTGAAAATGATGGTCAAAAAAATCAAGCTTATCATAAGCAAAATTTGTGCATATATCTTGAAGCACAAATAAATCATCTATATATGTATGTAAGAAATAGATACCAATTGTAAATTGATACTATATGAAGTGTATGCATACATATATATAAAACAAAACATATATGAGTATACAAAAGGATGTCAAGATTTGATACCAATTGAAAGAATTTAATGATACCAATTGAAACAACAATAAGATCAAGTGTATATCTCATATTCACTACCACCCAATCATGTGCAAGTTTAAAAATGATTTTCATTATAAAGCATACATGAACATGATCTCCCATCCAACCACCCTTTGATGGTAGGGGTTTTCAAAATAGATTTGAAATTATAGTTTGTTTGAAAATCACTACCAAAGAAAAGAATATCGCAACTAGTTAAATGGAAAACTTGTTAACTAGTACGAAATCCTTCAAGCAAGGAATAACAAAAATATTTTTCATGAAACATGAAAATCACATGATCACTAAACACTCAAAATCTATATGGCACCAATAGTACTCATGAAAATGAAATTATGAGAAAACATCAAAATAAGGTGAGTGTACAAGTGTTGTGTGAAACATATCATCATGAAAATGGACAATCAAGCTCAATTGAAATTCCTTTAAAATATAAACATAAGAAAACTAAATTTCATTACTAAAGGAAATCTCCTAAAATCATGAAAATCTAAACTCTTCATTAAAAGTCAATTTATACTTCAAGGTATATGTATGTTTAGACAAAGCAAAAGTATACATACATATCCCTAAACACAATTGAGTCCAAAATATAGATTTGCATGAAAAGCAAATGGCTCAAGGGGCATACATGTATATCTTAAGGTTTGGCAAAATAGACATATACATGAAGTGAAAACACTTTATCATAGAAAACACATGATCATAAAACATATCCAAAAATGAGGAATACATGTTTGAATGCATGAATCATCAAAACTAGACTATACTAGCACATCTAATGAGTACAAATAGGCATTCAAGCACAAACATATATAAAGGTTTATTTGTAGCCCATTCTATGTACAAGTATAACTCCTAGTTTTCATGAAAACTAACATCTAAGCATATATTCAAATCATAAAGCATAAAACAAGTCATAAATCAACAATTATTCTAAAAATGATCCTTATGTAAATTCATATGCTATAAGAGTCAAGATATATAATATATCAAAACAATTGTGAAAACACAAAATATGGAATCATATAAACAATGGTGATCACAAATTGCAATACATGTATAGCAATGAACATACTATTCAAAACATGAATCATTAAAATGAAAGTCATACAATCATGAACATCAAATGATCATTATGCATATGCATGTGCACTAGATCTAGAGCATACATGTTAGTTTAAACAAGGTGAGACACTAAGTATAGATCCATATGAAGCATGGGTACTCAAGTAACTAAACATGTACAACCTTAATCTAATGAACATGGCACAAGTATAATGAAAAACAAAACACAACATGCTATAAAAGATGATCATAGAAAGCATGTAAACACTAAATGGAGTAAGGGATTGTTACCAAAACCGAAGAGGCAACTTTCCAAGTCTCCAAAACCCGGTGGTCCTCCCACCAAATCTCCTTGAGAGTGAAGCATCCAAATGGTTCTCCTTTTAGCTTAGAATGCATCCACCTCAAGGCACCAATACCCTCACGTGACGCGAGAGCTCCCACCTACATCAAAAGTCAAAGAGGTGGATCTTGGTACCCATTTCTTTGTGGGTCCACGGGGGTTAGTATCTTTTCTAACCCAAACATAATTAGTTGCTAAATTTTCATGATAAATGCGATCATAACAAAATCTAGCAAGGTGGCCTTTTCGACCACAATGTGTACATGTGTACACGTGAGCATACATATGATGATGGTGATCATGAAAAGAATGTGTATGCCTAGATGGGTGTGCATGCAAGGTTGGAACTTGTTTCTTGCGAACCAAGGTTTCCAATCGTGTGTGATTCATGGCACAATGGCTCAAAGTGGAGCCCAAACTATCAACACTTTTCTTCAAGACAAGTATATCATTTTCAATGTTCGAAGATAAAGTGGAGCATGCAATAGGTGTGCTAGAACATGAAGCAACATTAGCATGGCAAACATCAATCTCTTTTTGCAAAGATTTATTTTTAATCAAAACCAAATCCAATTCTCTAGTAATTGAATCAATATCATTTTTCAAAGTAAGATTTTCTTTAAAAGTAAAATCCAATTTTGAAGATAAAATCTCATTGTGCTTTACAACATCATCACAATCATTTTTGTTTTTCAAAAATTCATTTTCCTTTAAAGCAATTTCAAGTTGAGATTTAAGTGAGTCACATTCACTTGCAATCTCTTCCTTCTCTTGCAAAACTAATTCAAAATTAGAGCATAAATCCTTTAATTCATTTTTCAAAACAAGATTATCTTCTTTCAACAAATCATGTTTTTCCAACAAATTTTCAAGCTTTTGAGCAAGTTCCATATTTAAAGTTTGAACTTCAAAACAACCATGGCAATAGGAACTAGAGCTATCATCAATATGAGAATCCGATTGTACCTCAAGGGAGTTCTTCCCTTGGACCATCAGGCATTGCTCTTCGGACTTTTCTCTTTTAGATCTCCTCATCTTGTTAATTATCCTTGGAAGCTCGGGAGACGTCAAGATGCTCCAAACTGCAAAAGCCGAATCATAGTGATCAAAAACGGGTAAAAGAAATTCATTTAGAGATGCTCTAAGTGCTCTAAGTGCTAATGCATTGGCCTTCTTATGCTTGCTACTATTTGGGAGGGATTCTATGGTAATGGCTTGATAAACTAGATGACCTAGTGTTTTAAATGCCTAGTCATGTCCACCTTCCAAGTATCAAGTCTAAAATGGTCAAACATAGGAGGGCTAGCCATGAGTGCAAACTAGTATGAGTGCAAATGAAAATGCAAGTGAAGATTAGCAAACCAAGATCACTCCTAGGTGGTTAAACCTAAATATCAGGAGCACTAGCTCTGATACCAATTGAAAAGTCACCTAGAGGGGGGTGAATAGGTAACAATGCTAATCTATGAACTAAATGCGGAATTTAATAACTTAATGCAAATTACACTCAAGTGTGATCAACAAATGATTCACACACAATCAAGCCAAGCAAGTATGAATGCACAATATGAATAAGACAAGGCACAAAGTAAAGAGAGAGATAGAGAGAGCCAATGAATCAAGCGCAAACAACAAGATATGTTATCGAGGTTCGAGCACCCAGCTCTACATCCCCGCCTTCAACACACGAAGGATTTCCACTAGCTCGTCCACCTAGGACCCTTTACAAGGAGTACCCAACACTCCTCTCTTTACAACCTCCTCCCTGAGGCAAACTCCAACAATCACAACCTCCTCCTTGAGGCAAATATACAAACCAATACAACAAACTCCCAATCACCAACCAATACAAGGATCACCTCTCAACTAGAGGGATACAACCCAAAGCACAAAGCTAAGAAAAGATTGGGTTACAACTTGGTGGTCACAACAACAACCACAAACAACTTCTTCTTCCACACAAATAACCTATAGATATAGATAGTAGATTTTTAGCTCAAGTGTGGAGAAAACCAAGGGATATGAAACCAGCAACTCAAAGAAAAACTTTGGGAAACAAATGAAATCAAGATATAGAAGTTCAAACAAAAGCTTTTCCCAAAATCCCTTTTCTTTGGTTTTTCAAACCCTAATCAAAAACACAAAAGATTGTTCACTTTGAATCCAAAAACCTATTTTTTCTTGCAGCAAAAACACCAGAGAGATAGAAAATTTTAGCCCAAAAATTCTTAGAGAAAACTCTCTCAAATGGGGTATTTATAGGCAATTTAGAAAACTAGCCGTTTACAGAATATTTGCCAGATTTACCCTGCCGGTCGACCGCCCAACGGTCAAATTCTGAACCGTTGTGGCTACCGGTCGACCGCCTCGGTCGACCGAGACTTCCTGAGAGCCAACAGCTCTCCGTCGGTCGACCGCTTCGGTCGACCGGCTACAGAGTCAGCCAGCGTGCACGTATCCGTGCACGTCGGTCGACCGGAACGGTCGACTGGCTTCTTTGGTGCGGTCGACCGTACCAGTCGACCGGCCAAGCCTGGCAGACAAAAATCAGGTCTGAAATCTGGGGAAAAAATATTATAATAAATCCACAAAATCTCTAAAATTCCACAAAAATAGTTTTATCATTTTATATTGAAATACAAACTTGTGTTAAAAATCCTAACACAAATTTCAAACATATTTGACTATTTTTGTGTCATAGAAATTTTGCCAAAAACCAAAAACCGTATTTTCTAAAACCTTGTATTTTGAATAGAAAATACACATTGTCTAAAACTTATCCATGATACAAAAATATGATATTTAAACACTTTGAAGCATATTGTATATGAATAGAAATTCAATATACAAGAAACATATATATATCATGATTTTTGTCATTAAGTCCAAAAATATGTTTTGTTGTAAATACCAAAACATAAAACACATGGAATAGATTATCAAACAAAGTTTGTCTAAACAATTGAAGCATGCATGTATATAGAACAAATCTAATATACATAAACCATGTAAACTTGTTTTGATAAAAAATCTATTCATGAAAACCAAGATCGGTTAAACCTAAAACCGAAAAACCAAAAACCAATATTCAAAACATGAAACGTGTGTGTTGTGAACTTGAGCATTATCATACTATTCTAATCTTTACAATTAGGATCTAAACCCAAACTAAAACTATGGATACCTAAGTCTTCTTGTAGAGCGCAATCTCCAAGCTAGAGCGCAATCTCCAAGTAGGCTCGATCCAAAAACTCTTGATTCACCGAGCAAGTGCAATGTATGATCTTTGATGCGCGGGCTCTTGAATCAACATGTGCAAGCTTCCAATTCATCTTGTTGAAGCTAAACACCAACTAATATCTTGATTAATAATCTGAAACTAAAATCACAAGATAATTAGTACACATAACTACATGAGTTAATCATCATCAAAACTAGAGTGAAAAGCCTTTGGGCCAACAAATAGCCTTGAAGGACTCACCCATCCAAGAAGACAAGTAAGAACCTATTGGTGAAGTTCAAAAGGATGAAGTGGAGCAATCACAACCACTTCCTAAAGATTGGAGCTACGCCTCAAATCATCCCAAAGATCTCATCATAGGTGATGTATCAAAAGGGGTAACCACTCGCTCCAAACTCCATGATTGTGTGGGCATTATGCATTCATATCTCATTTTGAACCCAAAAACATCCTAGAAGCCGAGGGTGACTCATATTGGTTGCTTGCTATGCAAGAAAAGCTCAATCAATTTGAGCGCAATCAAGTTTGGCACCTTATTCCTAGACCCCATTGATAGACCAATAATTGGTACTAAGTGGATTTTAGGAACAAGATGGATGAATCAGGAAATGTTATAAGGAATAAGGCTAGGTTAGTGGCCCAAGGTTACACTCAAGTTGAAGGAATCGACTTTGAGGAGACTTTACACCCGTAGCACGCGGCTAGAAGCCATACGGATCACACTAGCTTATGCATCCTATAAAAATTTTAAACTTTTTCAAATGGATGTAAAAAGTGCATTTTTAAATGGTTTTATTGATGAAGAAGTTTATGTTGAACAACCTCCTGGTTTTGTGGATCATGTACATCCAAATTTTGTTTTCGAACTTGATAAAGCATTATATGGTTTAAAACAAGCTCCAAGAGCTTGGTATGGAAGGCTTTCTAGTTTTCTTCTATCAAATGATTTTGTTAAAAGCAAAGTAGACACCACATTATTTACTAAACATGTTGTTGGCCCAAAGGCCTTCCACTCTAGTTTTGATGATGATTAACTCATGTAGTTATGTGTACTAATAATCTTGTGATTTTAGTTTCAGATCATAAATCAAGTTATTAGTTGGTGATTAGCTTCAACAAGATGATTTGGAAGCTTTCACATGTTGATTCAAGAGCCCGAGCGTCAAAAATCATATATAGCACTTGCTCGGTGGATCAAAGAGTTTTGGATCGAGTCGGCTTGGAGATTGCGCTCTACAAGAAGACATCGGTACCATAGTTTAGTTTTGTGTTTAGATCCAAATTGTAAAGATTAGAATAGTATGATATGCTCAAATTCACAACACACACGTTTCATGTTTTGGTTTTCGGTTTTCGGTTTAACCGATCTTGGTTTGCATGAATAGATATTATATCAAAACAAGTTTACATAGTTTAATGTATATTAGATTTGTTCTATATACATGCATGCTTCAACTCTTAGACAAACTTACTTTGATATACCTATTTCATGTGTTTTAGGTTTTGTGTTTTAACAAAACTTATTTTTGGAATTAAAGACAAAAACTATGATATATATATATATGTTTCATGTATATTGGATTTCTATCCATATGCATCATGCTTCAAAGTGTTTAAATATCATGTTTTTGTATTTGGAAGAGTTTTTGACAAAACGTATTTTCTATTCAAAATTCAAGTTTTAGAAAATACAGTTTTTGGTTTTTGGTAAAAATGATAAGACACAAAAATAGTTCATATTGATTGATATTTGAGCTAAACTTTTTACCACATGTTTATATATCAATGCAAAATGATAAAACTATTTTTGATGATTTTTAGAAGTGTTAAAAGATTTTTTCAAAATATTTTTTAACAATTTTACTGATCCAGTTTTCTGTTCCAGGCTTCAACCAGTCGACTAGTCTTCTGACAAGTCGACTTGGGATGAAGTCGGTCGACCGGGTCGGTCGACCGACGTGCACAGATCTGTGCACGTTTGGCAGACACGGGACGATCGACCGTCAGGGTCGACCGGGTCTGAGAGCAGAGCTCTCTGTTAGTTTGGGTCGACCGGGGCGGTCGACCGGTAGCTGCCAACGGGCAGAATTTGACCGTTGGACGGTCGACCGGCCGGTCGACCGGCAATTCATTTTTGGCAATTTCAGCTGCCAACGGCTATATTTTTCTGGGGTCTATAAATACCCCATTTGTGAGAGTTTTTCTCTAAGAATTTTGGTGCGAATTTTTCCCTACTCTCTAGTGTTTCATAGCAATCAAAAGAAGTTTTTGAACTCATATTGAACAATCTATTTGGAGTTTTTGCTAGGGTTTGGAAAACCAAAGAAAAGGGTTTTTGGGAAAAGAGTTTTGATTCATCTTCTATATCTTGGTTTCAGTTTTTTCCAAGAATTTTTCTTTGTGATTTTGATTTCCATCCCATTGGTTTTCTCCACACTTGAGCTAAAATCTACTATCTCTTCTATAGGATCTTTGTGTGGGAGAAAGAGATTGTTTGTGGTTGTTTGTTAGACCACCAAGTTAAAAACCCAATCTTTGCTTGGCTTTGTGCTTTGGGTTGTATCCCTCAAGTTGTGAGGTGATCCTTGTTTGCTTTGTGCTAATCCCTCAAGTTGTGAGGTGATTGTTTTGTTGGATTGGAGCTTGCCTCAAGGAGGAGGTTGTGGTTGTAAAGAGAGGAGTTGGGTACTCCTTATGAGAGTTCTTTGTGGACTAACTAATGGATTAGAAATCCTTCGTGTGTCGAAGGCGGGGATGTAGAGCTCGGTGCTCGAACCTCAAAACATATCTTGTTGTTTGCGCTTGATCCATTGACTCTCTCTTTATCTCTCTCTCTCTTTACTTTGTGCCTTGCAACTATTCATATTGTGCATTCATAATTGCTTGGCTTGGTTGTCTATGCATCACTAGTTGATTGCACTTGAGTGTATTGCATTAAGTATTTAAATTCCGCGTTGAGTTCATAGATTAGCTATATCACCTATTCACCCCCCCTCTAGGTGACTTTTCAATTGGTATCAGAGCCTACGCTCCTGATATTTAGGTTTAACCACCTAGGAGTGAGATCTTGGTTTGCTAATCTTCATTTGCATTGTTCATTTGCACTCATTTAGTTTGCTCTCATGGATAGCCCTCCTATGTTTGACCATATTAGACTTGATGCTTGGAAGGCCAATATGAGTAGCCATTTGAAAAGACTAGGACATCTAGTTTATCAAGCCTCCACTATGGAATCATTCCCTAATAGTAGCAAGCATAAAAAGGCAAATGCATTAGCACTTAGAGCACTTAGAGCATCTCTTAGTGAACATCTTTTATCGGTGTTTGATCGTTATGACTCGGCTTTTGCAGTTTGGAGCTTATTGACGTCTCCCGAGCTTCCAAGGATTATCAACAAGATGAGGAGATCTATGAGAGAAAAGTCCGAAGAGCATTGCTTCATGGTCCAAGGGAATAACTCCCTTGAGGTACAATCGGACACTCAATTAGATGATAGCTCAAGTTCCTATTGCTATGGATGTTTGGAAGTTCAATCTTTAAATTTGGAACTTGCTCAAAAGCTTGAAAATTTCTTAGAAAAACACAATCTTTTGAAAGAGGACAACCTTGTTTTGAAAGATGAATTAAAGGGTTTATGCTCAACTTTTGAATCGGTTTTGCAAGAGAAGGAAGAGATTGCTAGTGAACGTGACTCACTAAGATCTCAACTAGACCTTGCTCTCAATGAGATTGAAGTTTTGAAAAGCAAAAATGATTGTGATGATGTTGTGAAAAACAATGAAGTTTTATCTTCAAAATTGGATTTTGTTTTAAAAGATAACCTTGTTTTGAAAAATAAAATTGAGTCCATTATAAAAGAATTGGATTTGGTTTTAAAGAAAAATGAATCTTTAAAAATTGATATTGATTCTCATGTGTGCCATGCTAGTATAGCTTCTTCTTCTAGCACACCTCTTACATGCTCCACTTTATCTTCAAGTATTGAAAAAGATATAAATGTTTGAAGAAAAGTGTTGATTGTTTGGGCTCCACTTTGAGCCAATGTGCTTTAAATCATTCACGTTTGGAAACCTTAGTTCACAAGAAACAAGGTCCATCTTTGCATGCACACCCTACACGACATACACATGCTTTCCACGGACACAACCATAACATGTATGCTCATGTGTACACATGTACACATTGTGGTCGAAAAGGCCATCTTGCTAGATTTTGCTATGATCGCTTATATAATGAAAATTTAGCATGTAATGTTGTTTGGGTTAGAAAAGAAACTAACCCCTATGGACCCAAAAGAAAATGGGTACCAAAGACCACCTCTATACTTTTTGATGTAGGTGGGAGCTCTCGCATCACGTGAGAGTATTGGTGCCTTGAGGTGGATGCGTTCTAAGCTTAAAAGAGAACCATTTGGATGCTTCACTCTCAAGGGGATTTGGTGGGAGGACCACCGTGGTTTGGAGAACTAGAGATGCACCTTAATCGGTTTTGGTATCATTCTCTAACTCCCATTTTTATTTGCATGCTTTTCATGTTCATCTATTCATAGCATGTCTTGTTTTATTGTTCATTATGCTTATGTCATGTTGATTAGATTAGTGTTATACATGTTTAGTTACTTGAGACACCCATGTTTTATATGGATCTTATCTTTGTGTTCTCACCTTGTTTAGTACTATCATGTATGCCCTAGATCTAATGTACATGCATATATATAATGATCATATGGATGTTTATGATGTTTTGTTTTTGATGACTCATGTTTTGTTTTGATAAATATGTTAAATGCCATGTTTATTAGACCATTGACATGCATGTATAGCTTATGAGATCACCCATGTTTATATGGACCCATATGTTGTGTTCTCACCATTTGTTTAGCTATTATGCACTTCATAGCTCTAATAGCATGTGGATTTACATAATGATCGTTTTATGTTTGTAATGATGATTTATGACCCGTTTTATGCTTCATGTTTTGACTACTTGCTTGAATGATAAGTTTTCATTAAGACTAGGATTTATACTTGTACAACTAGTGAGCTACAAATAGACCTTTATATATGTTTGTGCTTGAACGCTCATTTGTATTCACTTGATGTACTAGTATAGTCTAGTTTTGATTATTCTTGCATTTGACTTGTATTCCTCATTTTGGACATGTTTCTATGATCATGTATTTTAACTTCATGTATATGTCTATCTTGTCCAAACTATTGATTATACATGTACATCCTTGAGCCACGTGCCTTCATGCATATACTTTTGTGGACTCATTGTGTTTAGGATATGTATGTATACTTTAGTTTGTACATGACATACATATGCCTTGAAGTTTAAATCGTTTGGATGAATTTCATGTTTGCTAGGTGATTTCACATCCTAGATGAATTTCATGTTTTCAATATTGAGCTTGATTATCCATTTTCATGTTGATATGTTTCTCACAACACTTGTACACTCACTTTATTTAATGTTTTCTCATGACTTAGTTTTCATGAGTACAAATTGTGCTATATGGATTTTGAGTGTTTAGTGATCATGTGATTTACATGTGTTTCATGAAAAACAATTTTGTTTTATTCCTTACTTGAAGGATTTCGTACTAGTTTAAAAAGTTTTTTCTATAACTAGTTCGTATTCTTCACTTTGGTAGAGTTTTTCAAACATACTATATTTTCAAACCTATTTTTGAAAACCCCTACCATCTAAGAGTGGTTGGATGGGAGATCATGCTCATGTATGCTTTATAGTGAAAATCATAGTAAACTTGAACATGAAATGGGTGGTAGGAATATGATGTATACACTTGATCTTATTGTTGTTTCAATTGGTATCATTGAATTCTTTCAATTGGTATCAATCTTGACATTTCTTGTATACTCATATATTTTCGTATATGTATGCTTGCATTTCAAAGAATATCAATTTCAATTGGTATCTAATTTTCATACTTACATATATGTTTTATTTGTGCTTACTATATCCCTATATCTTTAAGCACAAATCTTGTTTATGATAAGCTTGACCTTCAACTTTGTTTCAATTGATTTAGTTTTCAATTGGTATCTTAATTCAAGCCTTATCATAGTTTTTATTGGTATTTCATAAAGGGGGAGAAAATCTTATATTTCATCTTTCATTTGGTATTTAGCATTACACTCCCTTACTTTATGATAGAAAATAATAATTTCAATTGGTATTAAAGATCTATGTTTAAGTTCAATTTGTATCAACATTTATGTTTAGAAATTCAAAATTTGTTATGATTAATTTCAATTGATATCAAGATTGTTTACTTATCAATTGGTATCAAGATTTTTGTTTTTCAAATTGGTATAGTTTCACTTTTAAATTGGTATCAATATGCACTTCATTGACACATTTTTTTTGGTATCATATTTGAGTTTAGACAAAAAGGGGGAGAGCATCCCTTGATTGATTCCTTGTTTTGAATATAAAAAGAATATGTTTTTATTAAGTTTAGTAAACAAGGGGGAGAAGAATTTCTTTTAATTGGTATATGTCTTTATTAGTTTTGTTTTTAACCCTTTGTTGATGATTGACAAAAAGGAGGAGAAGAATTTGAGTTTATATGCATGTTTGTATGCATGTTTTATGTGTTTTTATATTAAATTCAATTGGTATCAAAAGCATTATTTAAAGAACATGTTTAATTTTGGTATCAAGAGCTTGTAAAAGAGATCATTAGATCATTAGTTTTGTTTTACATATATTGAGTTTAATTAGTATCTAGAGCATATTTATTTGTTTAGTTTAATTGGTATCAAGAGCATGTTTATTTGTTTTTGCTAATTGGTATCTAGAACATGTTTATTTGTTTTTGAAAATTTCATTGGTATCTTCCATTGGTTTCTAGAGCCATTTATTGTATTATGCATATCTATGCATGTTTCATGTTTTATAATTTCATTAGTATCTAGAGTCATTTATTAGTTGTTTATCCTATGCATGAGTTAAGGGTGAGCTTCTTTGAAGCTTAACTTTAATCCATGCATATATAACTCCATGAGTTTTGTCATCATCAAAAAGGGGGAGATTGTTGGCCTAAAGGCCTTCCACTCTAGTTTTGATGATGATTAACTCATGTAGTTATGTGTACTAATAATCTTGTGATTTTAGTTTCAGATCATTAATCAAGTTATTAGTTGTGATTAGCTTCAACAAGATGATTTGGAAGCTTTCACATGTTGATTTAAGAGCCCGAGCGTCAAAGATCATATATAGCACTTGCTCGGTGGATCAAAGAGTTTTGGATCGAGTCGGCTTGGAGATTGCGCTCTACAAGAAGACATCGGTATCATAGTTTAGTTTTGTGTTTAGATCCAAATTGTAAAGATTAGAATAGTATGATATGCTCAAATTCACAACACACACGTTTCATATTTTGGTTTTCGGTTTTCGGTTTAACCGATCTTGGTTTGCATGAATAGATATTATATCAAAACAAGTTTACATGATTTAATGTATATTAGATTTGTTCTATATACATGCATGCTTCAACTCTTAGACAAACTTACTTTGATATACCTATTTCATGTGTTTTAGGTTTTGTGTTTTAACAAAACTTATTTTTGGAATTAAAGACAAAAACTATGATATATATATGTTTCATGTATATTGGATTTCTATCCATATGCATCATGCTTCAAAGTGTTTAAATATCATGTTTTTGTATTTGGAAAAGTTTTTGACAAAACGTATTTTCTATTCAAAATTCAAGTTTTAGAAAATACAGTTTTTGGTTTTTGGTAAAAATGATAAGACACAAAAATAGTTCATATTGATTGATATTTGAGCTAAACTTTTTACCACATGTTTATATATCAATGCAAAATGATAAAACTATTTTTGGTGATTTTTAGAAGTGTTAAAAGATTTTTTCAAAATATTTTTAACTGTTTTACTGATCCAGTTTTCTGTTCCAGGCTTCAACCAGTCGACTAGTCTTCTGACAAGTCGACTTGGGATGAAGTCGGTCGACCGGGTCGGTCGACCGACGTGCACAGATCTGTGCACGTTTGGCGGACACGGAACGGTCGACCGTCAGGGTCGACCGGGTCTGAGAGCAGAGCTCTCTGTTAGTTTGGGTCGACCGGTAGCGGCCAACGGGCAGAATTTGATCGTTGGACGGTCGATCGGCCGGTCGACCGGCAGTTCATTTTTGACAATTTCAGCTGCCAACGGCTATATTTTTCTGGGGTCTATAAATACCCCATTTGTGAGAGTTTTTCTCTAAGAATTTTGGTGCGAATTTTTTCCTACTCTCTGGTGTTTTCACAGCAATCAGAAGAAGTTTTTGAACTCATATTGAAAAATCTATTTGGAGTTTTTGCTAGGGTTTGGAAAACCAAAGAAAAGGGTTTTTGGGAAAAGAGTTTTGATTCATCTTCTATATCTTGGTTTTAGTTTTTCCCAAGAATTTTTCTTTGTGATTTTGATTTCCATCCCATTGGTTTTCTCCACACTTGAGCTAAAATCTACTATCTCTTCTATAGGATCTTTGTGTGGGAGAAAGAGATTGTTTGTGGTTGTTTGTTAGACCACCAAGTTAAAAACCCAATCTTTGCTTGGCTTTATGCTTTGGGTTGTATCCCTCAAGTTGTGAGGTGATCCTTGTTTGCTTTGTGCTAATCCCTCAAGTTGTGAGGTGATTGTTTTGTTGGATTGGAGCTTGCCTCAAGGAGGAGGTTTTGGTTGTAAAGAGAGGAGTTGGGTACTCCTTGTGAGAGTTCTTTGTGGACTAGCTAGTGGATTAGAAATCCTTCGTGTGTCGAAGGCGGGGATGTAGAGCTGGGTGCTCGAACCTCGAAACATATCTTGTTGTTTGTGCTTGATCCATTGACTCTCTCTCTATTTCTCTCTTTACTTTGTGCCTTGCAACTATTCATATTGTGCATTCATAATTGCTTGGCATGGTTGTGTGTGCATCACTAGTTGATTGCACTTGAGTGTATTGCATTAAGTTATTGAATTCCGCATTGAGTTCATAGATTAATTATATCACCTATTCACCCCCCCTCTAGGTGACTTTTCACATGTTAGTAGTGACATTCTTATAGTACAAATATATGTTGATGATATAATCTTTGGTTCTACTAATGAGTTACTTTGCAAGGAGTTTGAACAATGTATGCAACGTGAATTTGAGATGTCATTGATGGGTGAATTGAACTATTTTCCTGGAGTCCAAATCAAGCAAATGCGTGATGGGATTTTCATATGTCAAGCCAAGTACTCAAAGGAACTCATCAAGAAATTTGAGCTTGAAGACTCAAAAATTTGCAACACTCCCATGGCCGCCACCACCAAGCTTGATAAGGATGACCAAGGTAGTGTTGATATTAAATTATATAGAAGCATGATTGGTAGTTTGTTGTATTTAACAGTGAGTAGGCCGGATATTATGTTTAGTGTGTGTCTTTGTGCTAGATTCCAATCCTGTGCCAAAGAATCTCATTTAATTGCGGTAAAACGCATTATTCGTTATGTTAAGGGCACTATTAGAATGGGTCTATGGTATCCGAAAACCGGAGAATTCTCAATGACGAGTTTTTCGGATGCCGACTATGCGGGTTGTAGAGTGGATAGGAAGAGTACTAGTGGAACATGTCAATTTCTTGATAATTGTCTTGTTTCATGGTCTTCCAAGAAATAAAATTCGGTAGCCCTCTCAACCGTCGAGGCGGAGTATGTTGCGGTGGGGGCTTGTTGTGCTCAAGTCCTTTAGATGAAACATACTCTCTCCTTGATTTTGACTTGCATTATGACCATATAAAAATATTTTGTGATAATACTAGTACTATTCATATGACTAAGAATGCAAATCAACATAGTAAGACCAAGCACATTGAGATTCGATATCACTTCCTTAGAGATCATTTTGAGAAAGACGATATTGATATTGATTATGTTTCTTCCAATTTTCAACTTGCCGATATTTTTACTAAACCACTTGACTATAATAGATTTTCTTTTATATATGGTGAACTAAATGTTTGTGTTGTTGAATAAAGAAGTTTTCTTTCTAATCCCTTTTTGATGTATGACAAAAAGGGGGAGTAGTATTTGTTTGTTTTACTATAGTGTTATGTGTTTGTTTTACTATAGTGTTTGATTTTGTGTTTGATTTTATGTTTGGTATTTTAGTGTTTGTTTAAAGTTTGTTTAAATTTTCAATAATTTTATGTTTGGTATTTTCAAAGTTCAAATTTTCAAAAATTCTCTCATAATGAATTGTTTTATACTTGTTTAAATAGAGCATTATTTGAGGGGGAGTTTTTACCTCTCTTTTATATCTTGTGTTATAACCTATATGTTTTGTCATCATCAAAAAAGGGGAGATTGTTGGCCCAAAAAGTTACACTCTCTATTTGTATAAGTTTTGATGATAACAAAACATATAGAAGCTATTTGGTACTAATAAGTTGTTTTAGAATGAATTTCAGGTTTGTTACAAGTCTTGATGGTTTTAAGCTTATTGCAAGGTTTATGGCGCTAAAAGCATGTTGATAGGTTGATGGCGCAAGAGAACTTTTTATAGGAGAGGAGGCTCTAGCTCGGCAACGTGGTTCAGAGACTTCGTTCTTTAGTTTTTATATTTTTAGTTTATTAAAGGATAGTGTATAGTGTTGAAGCTCAAGTTCCACACACACACACACTTTTGCACATGATTTTCAAAAGATTTTTTTTGTCTTTTATATAAAATATTTCTATAGACCTATTTCAGTATTTACAAACTCAATTTATTATAGTTTACAAAGTATTGATAAATATCATTTTTGAAAATAAATATTTCCTCAAAAACTTTTTCCCAAAATAATCTGTTTTGACCTATTGCAGTCGACCGGACGGTCGACCTGCTCTGTTTCAGGTCAGAATGGTCGACCGAGCGGTCGACCGCAGTTCTGACCGTTGGGTGCGTGCATGTGTTCACGTTATCCGGTCGACCGGACCCCATGTTGGTCGACCGAGCGTCTGCCGACTGCATGCAACCCAGTCTCTGTTTGGGACGGTCGACCGAGCAGTCGACCGGGGCCTGCCAACGGTCAAAAGTTTTTAAAAACCGGTCGACCGGCCGGTCGACCGTGAGCGTTTTCTCAGCCTAAACGGCTTGTTTTGTAAACCAGTTTTAAAACGTGTCTTTATTCTCCAAACGTGGTTTAAGGCTGGTTTTGGGTCTTATCTTTCCTGATTAATCAAAATTAGTGTTTACTCTTTAATCCCTACCTTTATCCTATAAATAGGGGTTAAGGAGATTTACAACAACATTTGAAAAAGAAATCAAAGTTTAAGTCTTTTTGAAAGAAGTTTTGTTCTAAGTTTTTGTGCTCTATTCTCTGATATTTCTCTGAAGTTTTTGAATCAAAACTCTCTTCTATTTTGTTTTATTTTTCACTTACAAACCTTGAGCTTCAATCTTATACATTATTCTCTAGAGTTTTGTAAAGAAAAGTTTTTCAAAAGAGAGTTTGTGGTCTTTTGATCACCAAGTGATTATTATATTTGTGGCTCCACTACCTCTGGACTAGAGGAGTGTGATTGAGGAGTTGGGTACTCCCTAGTGGTTGTAATCCTTTGTGGAAGTTCTAGTGGATCAGAAATCCTTCTGGGTGAAGGCGGGGACGTAGAGCTGGGTGCTCGAACCTCGAAACAAATCTCTGTGTTTGCGATTGGTTTACTTGTGTTATTTACTTGCTTTCCATTCATTCATTCATTCTTATATCGTCGATCTTTACTCTCACAACAAGATTGCATTGCGCACCTCAAACTCTTATTTAGAGGAATCACGAGGAAGGAGTTTAGAGCCCTTCACGGGGTGTTCGGCTTCTAATCATGCTAAGAGTGATCGTTGCATCATCTAAATTTTTAATTTGTGCATTGATTAGTATTATCACCTATTCACCCCCCCCCCCCCTTCAGGTGATTTCAATTATTATATCAAATAACATGTACATTTATTCCTTTCCAACATCGAGCTACTTTTCCTTTAGGCTTTAATTGAGTAAAATTGACTCACCTATTTACTCAAACCTAAAGTATCTTAGCTCCAGGAACATAAAAGTAGTTTTGAAATAATTTTAAATAAGATACGCTTTGAAAAACATTTTCAGACCACTCGTCGACGAGATTTTAGATAACTTCACAGGCTAAAAACAGTGAACTAATATTCATCGATATGAGCATCTCGGTTCCATTTAGGTATTCAATGCTTTCCTAAATGCACTCAAGTAGCCCAACGTTTCAAGTTTCTTGATCTCATTAAAGAACGAGATTTACCATCATACTAAAGCATACTTAAATTACAAATTGAAAACAACAGTACCATCAGGTCAAAAGGAGTCACATAACAGCTTGAATTCTTCATCTCTTCTGTAACTTGTCTTAGAACTCAGACAAAGTCTTGTCTTTATATGTGCTCATGATGTACACCTGAGGATCACCATCCTAATGACTGAGACTCATCATCTCACATGTCAGTGTCACGCACGATAACCTACTGCAACATAATATTCCAAACTAGTTACAGCTTAAATACTATTTTAAGAAGTTACTAGATTAGATCGTATCTTATGCAGGTGATCCAATCAAGTGCATGATTTAACAATTAAGATCTCTAAGAATAATTATCACATTTATAATTAATATATACAAAATTGAGTATGTACCATGAGAAAATCACTTCAATATTAAATTAATATGCACTGAATGCGTAAAGGCACTTTATACAATTCTAACAATCTTCCACTTACCCTCACATCCAATCAGATACACTATAAAAAGCATTACCAATGATATATTGGATCAATTATATGAGTAGAAAACTATCTTATTTAATAAGAAGTTATCCTTCTCGGCATCTTAATAACGACATAATATTATCTCAATAGTAATATTATCTTAATAACAGCAGAATATTATTTCAATAATATTACCTCATAATATTGAGTTTATAATATTGAGTTTATGAAGGGGGTAAAAGGGGCTTTTGTGTCACTCTTTTGTCCTTTAACTCGCATTAAGGTGGCCAAGTGGGTTGGCCTTTCATTTAGCCCAGACCAAATAGCCCAGTGATTATATTCATATATCAGTTTGTACTAGTAAAACTTACTTTGTTTCCTTTCTATTTGTAAATAGAAAAATTACTTTGCTCTTATGTCCCATCCTTTGTATTGTGTAGAGACACAGTAAAATATGTTCATAATGCTCTGTATGTAAAACTAGTACTCGAAAAAGTGTATATATAAAAAACTATATTTGTGTAAGCTTGTATATAATAATAACATTTTACATTTTTTTCGTGTGCTTAATAGATCTCTTTATATTACATTATATGTATTTATTTATTTATCCTAAAAAGTAGTTATCAGACACGATCACTACTTTTGGGTAAGTTTTTCGTTTTTATTTCTGTTAATTACCCTTCGTACATTTCGAAACTCATCTTTTTTCCTTTCACATCTGTCCCTTTGTCTAGCAATCATATCACCTCCTTGACTTTTGTAACAGGAATACCCACTCTCCGTGTCTAGTTTCTTTTACCCTCTTTCGTCACAAATCGTCAAAATGGAGCTTAAATATCAACTAGATTGAAATGTCAAGAAACAAAAGGTCAAAAAAAAGAGAAAAAAAAAAAAAAAGCAAGCAACAAAGCAGGCAGAAAAATAATGAGATTAGTTTGACTAATTATTAAGAAAATAGAGGAGCAGAAATTGTGCTTGTTTTTACCCTGTAGCACTCTTTCGATTTCGGGCCTTATTGGTCATTAATAATAGAAGAAAAAAGGGAGTTGGTGAACTGAAACTTTAAAGTTCACATGGGGGCTTCCTAAATCTCAATAGTACATATGATGAAGAACTACAAAAGAACAACCTTCAATGCTCTATTCGTAACTACCAAAATAGAAACAATATTGAATAATAATACTTTTAGTACATGTCAAACATAGAAGAGCTAGATTACTATCATCACTTTAAAAAAAGAGTTACTTCCGCAGCTAGCAGATCAAAATTTGCCCAACCGGAGGGTGTGTGTTAGGGGTGGATATGAGCTTAACTCATATAAGCCCGGATTTGGCCCGTTTAATTCTTTTAAGCCCAAGACCCGCCCATTTACATGTAGGGCTGAGATTTCTGAGCCCGAGAGATCTACTAGATGGAACAGAGTCAGACCATTAATGGACGCAGTTCCTTACATAATAAAAAAAAGAAATTTTAGCATGATGTATATTTTTTAAAACTAATCAAGGGAAGAATAGTATATGCTAAATAAGTAGGGGAAAAAAATCAATACTCATATGTTATGAAAAAATTACTAATTACGTTAACGAGTAAAACTTGTTTATTATTTAATCAAAACTACTATTTAATCAAAACTACATTTTCTTTTGTTCAGAGAGAGAGAGAGTAGTTCTCCAATAATCTGACCGCTCATTTTTAATATCATAATGTAACAAATAAGACAAGAATTTTGTTATTGCTTCGGTTATAAATTATAAACGTGTGGCTCAAGCCGGACTTCAACTGAGTTGAACAAGTTGGCCCTGGGATGGGCTCACCCAATTCCCATCCAAGGTAACCACAATATAGAGTGCATTTTCACTCACTTTGACAAGTTTTTCAGGTATTCATAGCAGTGAACTACCGTACTTCTACATGATTTTACACACATTTGAAGCTAGAATTGATTCACATGCAATTGGAACAAACTTCTAAGACAAACTCAGACTACTTTCCGCCTTGGTAACATCCCCACTTAACAATCACCAGAACCCATCAAAAACTTGAGTGAGTACAAATACTGTCTAACTACCAGTGCCAGTGTCAGTAGTCATTTGGGATCAGAGCTTTCAAAGTTGGGAGGGTTTCTCATACAATTCGCAGTCACGACAAGACATAAAAGAAACTAAAATAAAAAAATATGTACCTGTAACTTCATAAAGAAAAAATTGTATATATCTTTACTAGAAATATTCCCTGAATTAGGTGAAGAAAATGGCCATCATCACCTGAAATAAACCCCATCTTGTTATTACCAGTTACATTATATTTCGACGTAAATAGAAATTCGTGGTCCGCTCATAAAAAAAGAAAAGGCAAAGAAAAATACAACAGGACTTCAAAAAATGAAATTAATTACGTACAAATCACTGGGGATCCTTCCCTCTTCCTGTTAAAAGAGACGTTCTCCACTGGTATTCACGTCACAGTAGCACGAGGCATGGGAAAAGAAATGAATCGGAAATGGCAATACCATCATCTCACAAATATGCATCAACCTTTTGATCACAGGTCAGTATGCATGGCAGTATATACATGTGTAACTTAGGGACCTGTGGTCTTATTGATGCTCTCTAAGGAGAAAACTGCACCATGACCAGTACCACCATCAGACACTTGGGGATGGGATAAAAAGAGTATATAAACAACCCATATGTGGAGACATGAAAGATAGAGCAAGGACCACAGCTGGGCCATTGGGTTCCTCTGAATAAATATTATTCCAGCAGAAGAAATAATATCCAACTGCTGGAGAAGCGATCCGAGCTGCTGCCGCCCTGATCTTATTCTCTCATGGAGTGCTTCGGCTTTGGATGGTCGTTGCCAGGTTCCGGCCTCAATATCAAACCTTGATGGTGGTGGTGCAGCCCGGAAGTTAAACCAGCATCATCTGATTGAAGAGAAAGACCATTTCATCGAGCACTCTGGAAACCATCTGCAAGACATGACCAACCAAGGATCATTAAGCCTGTTTAGAAAAGAGAACCTGCTAAGTCTAGGAGTGTGGAAAGTATAAATTTCCCAAATATCTTTCTGCATACCTCAATTCTCAACAATAATGTTGCTTTCTCAGAAGAGAGGGCCTCAACCTGACGTGTGAATTAAAAAACATTAGCTAGAATGGATTAAATGATAGCACAGGGAGAATAAAATATAGAACAAATTACACGAGGGGCAAATGATGCAAATTCAAATAAGCAGAAGTTTGACCATTATTATCAATTTGTCAAATTCATTTTTGAATAGAGTTCATGTCTTGGCTACATTTGTTTGCACGGTTTGAAATCTAAGAATACGAATAGGCCGATTCATACCGGAATCGGGCAAGACCAATATAGAATCGGCCTCACATAATTAGATTCGGGAAGATCGGAGAGGAATCACTAGTAGAAAAAGAGAATCGGCCAGAATCGGCGATATCGAAAGAATACGGCATGATTCCAGGCCGTGAAAATGAAGCAACAGTAGAGACAAAATTCAAAAAGAGAGACATTTCTACAAAAGAAAATTTACTAACTTTAAATCGAAGAAGATTTGCCGGAGAAGAGAGAGATTGATCGGGAGAAGGCACAGGAGATCAGGGGAGGGGGAGAGAGAGTCCGGGGGGAAGAGCGATCGATAAGAGTGAGAGAAGATAACAATCGAAATAACTCTTTTTCCTCTCTTTCTATATATTTATGCGTTTAATATAGGATTATTTTATAGTAGCAAACACATATATTTATTTTAATGAAAATTCTTAATTAATCAAGAATTAATTATTAAATTAGTAACTTTAGAACTTAAAAATATAAAGGTTAAATTTGTTGGCATTTAATATAATTAACTAATTAAATTAGCTTTTAAACATTTGTTACATCTTTATAAAAAATATACTAAAACTTAGTTTATTTAATTTGGTATTGAAATGTACGTAGTATTCTCAAAATGTGATTAAAATTCCATCAATTATTCTCAAAAAAGTACGTCAAAATGCTACTAATTATATGAACAATTTTTTAAATATTTTTAATTTTTTTAAATTTGTTTTTGCCCGAGACCAAAATCACCGAACCAATATGGTCAATTCCATATATCGAAAATTGCCGAACAATTCTGATTTCTAGATTTCAAACCATGCTTATATCTAGATAGAATGCTGACCTAGTTAAATAAAACATAAATTCTCAAAAAAAAAAAAAATTGTGTTGCTCTTCGTGCTTCCAGCCCTTTCTTTTACCCCCCTAACCTAAGTCGCCATAGTGGCGAAGTTAAATATAAGATCAAGTTACACCCCGAAAATTAACAATGCAGAAGCTCTCCAACCATGAAAGGGTGAAGAAAATATAATGCAAGTAGGGTAAATGTGTCTATATATGGGAGGAAAGGACACAACTCGCTGCACAAAGATATCACAAGGAGAATGGGCTATGTATCAATATTCTATGTTATAACCTATCCAAGTAAAACCCTAAACCTGACCATGTTCAGCTCAGCAGCCCCCTCAAAACCAGGTTTGGTTTAGTTGAAACACTGTGCAAACAGAGCTGACCTCCATAAAGGTGGAGTCTGGAGATGGGCCTGGCTTTTAGACTATATGGCATGATGGGCTTGCACGAAAATTTTTGATACATAGATAATGAAAAAAGTACTTTGAATTGTGTCTGGCACGAAATTAATGGCCCGGTTTATTTTCATGTCGAGCGATGCGAGTGCTTGTGCTCGCCTTAGCCTATTTGGGGCACGAATGAAGCTCCAATTAGGCCTCTAATTGGAGGCACGATTACATGTACTTTTAATGAACTACTATTAGTCTATTAGTTATCTAAACTAGATCTCAGTCTCTCATTTGAATAATTTATTATCTCATTCTAACTCTAATTCCCAAAGGTCTGTGTAAGAAGCCCTGTAACCTCTCTCCTCCACCTGATAAGTCACAAAGTATACAAAGTAGAACCAAAGCGGAGACGATTAGGCCAACAGGATTCAAGCACAAATGAAGATACGAGTATGGTCAACAATGTATCTAGTGGACTAATACATGAGCATAAAGGCCTAGGCCCATGAAGTACTCTTGGTCCTGACTCAGCCTAGCTGTTTTTGCGTAGGCTATACCTAGGCTTGGCTAGACACAACAGAGCATGGCCCACTTCCAATCGTATAAGACCTACTACAAATTCCAAAAAAGGAGCGGAAAAAAATTAGGCTAACCATGGTGAATCTGAATTTGAGCCAGAGATAATGCCAAATACCAATGACATGGACACTAGTTAGTCAAGTGGATGTAAGGTATAAGCTAACCACAATGGGCGACAACCTTTATAAATAGGCATATTATAACAAGGGAAACTGAAATCGATCCACGAAGTCCTACATTCATATTTTACCTTTCGGTCTTTTCAATGCTTTAAGAATAAGATATTAGATATAACAATAGCATAGTTTAGATGTTTTTGCTTTAATGATATGTCTTTCGATTATCTGTGTTTTATCCTTTGAATTTAATTGTATTTTACATTATTCACGTTTATTTACCTTCTGCATGTATTTCTTTATTTCATTTATTATTATCCCATTTATTGTTCTACGTGCAAGTTATTGTTGTTTCCTTTATTTTCCAGTGTGCTAGTTATTATTACCTTCATTTACTTTCTTGTCGGTTATTGTTATCTCATTTTATTGTGTATTTGGTTGTCATTTTTATGAGTAATCAGGTAGCGTAGTGGTCAAAGTGTTTCCCAAAACCACATGTCGAAAAAAGTAACACATCCAAGTAGAACATTTTTTTGGCAAACACAATAGGACCCTCCTATCTCGCTGATCGACGAACTTGAATAAGAGTTACAAATTATGAAAATAATATTGAGTCTCAATCCGACCTCCAAATCACTTAATTTGGTGTTGATACTCAATCAAGCCCTCGGTTGAGACCTAGACCACAAGATGATGGATAGGGATGGCAATTTGACCCGTACCCGCGGGGACCCGACCCGACCTGACCCGAATGGGGCGGGTTTTTTGATCGTTGACCGGGTTCGGGTCGGGTAACGGGGAAAACCCGAAATAACAAAGGCCGGGGCGGGGCGGGTACGGTATAGCATTGCCCGCCCCATTACCCGCCCCGTACCCACCCCGCTATTTTTCATATAATGAGTATAATAATATTATATATACATCTACTTAAATAACCCAGCTTTTAACAATAATTACAAATATGTCATTCCCTATAAATATCTAAACCAAATGGTCCAAAATCCAAATCGAATTTGCCCTAAAAATTTGAGCCCAATACATGATTTCGGGTCGGGTCGGGTCGGGTATTTTTATTACCCGCCGGGGCGGAGATGGGGGTGATTGTAAAATACCCAACGGGGTCTGGGACGGGGACGGGGCGGGTTTTGGGATTTCGGGTACGGGGACGGGGTGTTCAATACCCGGCCCGACCCGCCCCGTTGCCATCCCTAATGATGGAGGATTTCTAGATTGAATTAGCGCAAACTGAATGATATAGTGGGGTCATCATAAAAAATGGACGACTATCGGGGGTTAACAAAGGTCATAAACAGAAATGGCTGTATTAAGTCAAGGTTGACGTCAGTTTGAGGAGCAGCTTAAAATTTTCATTAAATTTTCTGCACAGACATTTCAGTATAGAGTTGTGTTCCATAACTAACCCTATCGACAAGAAAAGGCTGAACTCAGAGAAAGACGATAATTTTGTAAGAGGGGTGTGGATGAAAGAATAAAGAAGTTGGACAGAGGAAGGTAATGTTGGGCCCAAAGAAAAAGAAAAGAAGATGACTTCTAGGTTGTGTTTAGAGAGAATTAGAAAAGGGTAGGGTGGATAACAAATTAAAACACTCCAAGTTTTAACCTAATGAAAAGCTAATCACACCGTCAAGAAGGACAAAAGATTTGGATAAAATAACTATTTAAAAGAAGCCACTTAAGAAACAAAAAGACGGGGAGGAAAGAAAAAAAGCGGGAGAATCACTCCTATCAAGCTCTGTTAATCCCCCACCAAGCGGGGCCATCGAGGGTCAACATCAAAATAGACTAGTCTAGTATAAATTTTGATTGATTGTTTTGAGAATAGATAGTAATTATTCAATTGATTCAAATTTCATTTTCTTTTGGCCATATTTCGCAAAAGCAGTTAATTACTCAGGGAATCTGACTTCAGACTTATGCATGGGATTAATAGAAAAGGACCATATTCCAAAAAAAAAGAAATAGTTATATTTTCATAACAATTTCAATTCTTTTTTTTTTATGTTTTAGGCATTATCTTTTCATGCAGGTTGCATTTCAATTGTAAAAGAGACTAATTTGGAAGTTTGCTAGCTTTCTAATAGAGACATTGCTTTTCTCTGTTTTTTGTTCTCTAATAATGAAGTTTCCGGAGTAACTTGGAAAGGTTGCTAATTAACATATGTTTTTTGAGTTACCTAGATTCTCTTCACGTCTTGATGGTAGTTTGTAGTCCTTTGTTGTGATTCTATGTATCTAAAATTAAAAAAAAACCCAAAAATATAAGATCATATTTGTCCAAAGAAATCGTAAAATTAAAAACATATCGACAATCTTGTTGAACCATACGCTTTGCATTCCTTCACGATATGTGATCTTCATAGCTATGTACCAACATTCGTCATCTAGAACTTGGTTGCAAGGGAGAACATGTGTTTGGCCCACACGTTTGTTTATTTTTCCTCTCTTTTTAAATACTTTCTTAACTAGACCAAACTTTGATGATTGACCAACACTATGGGCTCATCATCATAGTATTATGTTTGAAAACAGGATATCTTTCATAATAATCTCCATCTTGGCTAGTCATGAAGACTTTAAACATATTTGAGATATTTCAATATTGAGCCTTGCTTCATCATTAGTCGTAAACTTGTAATATACCTCAAAGCCTTTACTTATGCCTCCTCCCTAAGGCCATGGCTGACGCTCCACCAAGCCTTATCAAACTCGAGTCTCAAAAAAATATGTACCTTACCAAATGGATGAAGGTCCACCTTGAACACAGCTTGTTGAAACTTCATTTTGATGCAACTTCCCTCTGATAACATCGCTTAAAGCTTCACCTTCAACCGTGTTTCCTTTCTTTAGCTTATAAATACTCTTACAAGATCATTATCTGCATTTCTAATCATTATCCATTTGGATCGACTTCCTCGAGTCAAGTTCTCCTATGGATATCAACTTGTAACATGCCTTTGGGACATACTGGACCACCTCCAGAGTAAACATTGTCCCATCTTTTCCTCTAATATTGATAATCCGACGATCTTACAAGCTGAATCATCCACCATGTTAACAGTCCCTCCTCAGCCAAGGAGACAAACCTCTCATTCTAGGAACATAAATAAACCGCGCCACTTAAATTTGATATGCACCCTTTCTTGGAAAAAGTGTTACCTTCATCCGTAAAAAATTTTAACATATTGATGCCATCCACCATGTTTGCCAACTCTGAATAAATGTATCCTTCATCCTTAAAAATCGATAACATATTGGTACCATCAACCACGCCACCAACTCTGAAGAAGTGTTACCTTCATCCATAAAACTGTTAACATATCAATGCAAACCACCATGACGCCCACTCCTATGCTTGTTCTGCAACTTACACTTTCTTCAAATGCTTGTGGAGCCCTCTTAAATTGACCTTTATTATGACAGTGTGACATATTTATGACGAGTCATTACTTCTCTTACTTTCTCTTAATCCTGTGGCCACCAAGCCTACATCTGAACCTGAATCTCCTCGTCCGATCTGTAACTCGCTTGATAATAAAGTCATCATGACCCCTCCATGATGAGTGTATACTTGCCAAAGAGCATGATGATGATGATATGATTGGATGACTATGAAAGCGAACAAGATGTATTAATGCCTTGTCTTCTACATCAACTTTAACATTAACCGCCAATAACTTGATGATCTGTTGAAGAGATTTAGATTATCCAACATTGCGTTGTCTTGTCTTTCATGCGTAGATCATAAAGTTCTTAAGTACAGCTTGTTCGAAAAGCTCTTTATCATATACATCTCTCTAACCGTGATCACAAACCTATAGTTGTCATCTCATCCATACATTGTACATGACATTGTCTACAAAATACGATTGATTTGTACTCGCCGCTTTCAGATCCATCTCTAGATCCTCATCTGAGATGCTTCCTGGCTCTGCTAACTTTCCATGCAAGATTTTGTGAAGGCCTTTTGCACCAACACCTTTACCTCTTTTTCCATAAGAAAGTTTCTTTCCATAGAATTCTTCAACCTCAAATTTAGTATTGGAGATCCCAACATTTGACATCTTACTTGATTATCATGCTCTTATATCAGTTTGTTTGTTTGAAAACAACAATCTCTCACCAAGACCTAATGCAGTGGAAGCACAAAATTGGATCAATCCTTGATAGCAATTGAACAAAATAATAAATCACGAAGGAAGTTACAAAAGAAAACCTCAAAAAGCAAGAGAGCACGAGAGAGTATTTCCGAGGTTCGGCCAAGCTGGACTACATCCACGAAGAAAGGAACAAGAGAGTTTCCCTATTTCTATGGTTAAAGAGAACACTCTTTATTCCTCCCTGAAATCCCAAACAAGATTACAAGAATTCTCTCTCACCTTTGGATCAACTTCATCTTTAGCTTGGCCTACAATTCTTTGTTACACCCTAGATACAAACTCCTTATAAAGGATTGTGTATAACCTTAAACACTGAGAAATCTCAATCATTGATTCATGAAGAACTCATAAATTGAGCCCTAATAACCATGGTCTTACACTCTTTATAAAAAGTTGCAGTTGGTGATTTAGTTTCTCCCTCAAACAATATGCACCATTAGGTGCAGCCAGACATGTAGGTTGTACATTTTTTTTTTTTTTGCAAGGAAGAACATGTATTTGCCCCACATGTCTTTTCTTTTTCTTTTTCTATTCTTCTTTGAATTCTTCTTAACTAGACATACTTTGATAATTGGTCAGCACTATGAACCCATCTCAATGTTGTGCTTTCATAACAACTATAAAAGATATATGGCATACGATGACTACAGCAAAGATACAAAATATCACCCGGTACCAATATGTAAGGCCAACGCCGATATTGTCAATACATAGACAATACTCATGTTGATATGAGCAAGAGAAAGTAGATGATATTTCTAATATTGCTTCAAATACAAAAAGCTTACTACCGATACTAATAATGCTATTGAGATTTCAAATCTTGATTACAACCTAACATACATTTTTTTCAAACTTTGGATATTTTTTTCAAACTTTGGAAACGGGGTAGTTCTTTGCTCTTGACTTTCTAAAGTGTATCTCAATGTATCATATCAAAAGATATCTAAACATATAATTTTATGCAAGAAAATATTTTGAGGGCCTTCTACTACATACTGACACAGGATGAGAGCTGGAAAAAAAAATCTTTTTCTTTCAGAAATGTTAGATATGTTATTATATGGCTTTTGGAGAGCATTTTGGGATGAAAATTGAGTACAGAAGAGTTGCTAGATGTGGTGGAGGATCAGGAAGTAGGTTTAAGGTTGTTTTGTGAGAGAGAGAGAGAGAGAGAGAGAGAGAGAGGATCAAATAACATGAAAACACGCATGGTTTGGTTCAAGTTCAGATCTGGACAACAATAAATAAAGGGTTTTAAGACCAAGGGTTTTAACGAGTGCATATCTATGGTATTCTTTATTCGCTAGGATTTGCTGCATAAACAAAAGAAAACCTGAAGGAAAGAAGATAAATAAGAAGGTTTCACGCCTTTTTGAGAGAGATTCAGCATCACACAAACAGATGGATTTCACACCCAACAACGCATCATACATTACAGAAACAATGGAGGAATGCTTCAATAGCATCTATCAACAACATAAATATCAATATCTTCGAATTATTCCACCCGTCAACCCTAATATAAACGTATATAGGGTCGAAATTAAAAATTACAAAAATACCCCTCATTATAGAAGGGCTTTAAACAGCCTACAATTACAGAATATATATATATTATAATACTTAATGACCTTAGACAATTTTTTATCTCAAAATAAAACAATTTAAACCCTAAATATTGAGGAAGAATCTCTTTTCATTTCTTTTAGTGGCTTCTTGATCCCGTCAAGTAATGTGAACAAAAAGTGCATGAGAAATGTTAGACGTGTCCAAAAAGTGTTTTAAATTAAAGAAATACAATTGATGACACATTTGAGAAGTGTCAGACACGTGCCTGAAGAGTGTCCAAAAAGTGCAATGACACACAGTGTCGACGTGTGCGACACGAGTACAGCTTTTTGAATGATGGAAGTGTTTGTGCTACATAGCTTCAAAAGAATGCACTTGGATTTTGGTGATATTAAATTGATCATATCCATAGAATATTTCCATGCATAGTTATGCTCAATGTATTAAAAAACCGGTTATGTAACTCGTTATAACCTGTTATGTAACATAACGGCACCCGACTATTAAAAAACGCACTTCCCAGTAACGACATTTTTCGGAGCATTACGAATATTACGTTATGAAAATAATGTAATGTTCTTAACTCACGTTATTTACACGGGCTGATAAATATAAAACAGCGAAGCGATTTCTCTCTCCAGACCAAATCGACATGAAACCCTAAATTGGTGACGACGGGCGAAGCAACAAAGCACCCAAGTTCCTCCTCTCTGCAGTCGACGGCAACTCTCGTGCGGTTCCTCCTCTCACTGCAGTTCCTCTTCAATTGCATCTCTCTCATCAGCGAGCTTCAAAGCACCCCCAATTCTTCTCTCTTTGATCTCTCTTCAATTGATAAAGAACTCGTCGTCGTAACGTTCTAAAAAATTGAAGAACTGCACGTCTCTTCAATTGACGAGGAACTCACCGTGGATCTCTCTTCAATCTCTTCAATTGATGAGAAACCGCACGACATCAGAGCACATCAGTTCCTCGATGCTCGTTAAAAATTATTGTAAGACATCATAACAATAGAAAATTTTATTGTTACATTATCATTATTTTAAACATTGGTTATGCTTTATTGTTACATTATCATTATTTTAAATATTGGTTATGCTTAATCCAATTTTATTCATTTATAGTTTAAGAAATATGTATATAATATGGAACCAACTTAATGAGCCACTGTTGACACGATGGATCTAATGTATCAATAGGAAGTAAATAGTGAATCAGAACACAAAATCCAACCAGCATCCAAGAATATTATGAAAGTAAGAAACCTGGGTTTGCTTCTGAATTAGGTGATCTGTTAGTTGAGTAAGCCTTCTTCTCAGTTCAACTTCAACTACAGATGGATACACTTTCCCCCGCTTTGTACTGTCAATGTTTTCTCCAAGCATCTTTGCCTATACAATGCAACAATCGATAAATCAATAGCAGTAAACCCATGATCAAACTAGGTTACTATTGAGGAACAAGACCAATCAATAAAAATGAAAAGATAAATATAGGCAACAGATTCAGCACCCTTATTTACATACGAGTGAGAAATAGAATTTTTCTACTTTTCACAAGTTAATACACTTTCAATTGAGTTAAAACTTGGTGTAGAGTGTGTTTTCTTATGAGTTTAAAAGTTAATAACCAGATACTAAGGCATTGGGAACTTTGATTATGCAAACAAATAGTATTTCAGTTGATATTTCATTTCATGATATTGGAAACTTATACAACACTAATTGCTACTTGGTAATTTCAAAAGTTTCAAGCCAATGACATTCTAGAGAACTTGAAAGTTTTATAAGCTTTTATCTGTACAAAAAAAGAAAACAGAGGGAGAGAGATGATAGGACAGGGCAAAGGACTGACAGTAGCATAGTTCAGTATGAAATCTGGTTCTACTACAACTTGTATCAGAAGGGCATAGCCACTTTGACATGGGGAAGCACCAAAAGCATGTTGCGAGATTATAATACAAATCAACAATACAACAAAAACAACAACATACATCTAGCTACAATGACTAGAGAGATATGTTTAACAACTTAAATTTAGACACATTCCTAAATTACTATACGGATTCGTATACAAACTATATTAAACCAGGCACCTTCATTTTAGAGAAAATCATAATCCCATCTAAATAAAACCCCTCTAAAACCTAAAACTTAAATAATTTTCCAATGTGTTTTAAGCTACAAGACAAGGTATTTCAATCAGTGGACTCGTCAATGCACAAGGTATTCACATTGAAACATTTGCAAACATGATAACACAAGACTAGTTGGTGAAACCTGGAGAACTCCTGCTGATCTCGAGTCAAGGATCAACCTGGTGAATAGGATCCATGTGAATCCTTTGTTCCATGAATGGGATCAAATTATTTTTCTCACGGTCGAGATCTGACTTTCCATATATTTGGCTTCACAAATCGCAAATGTCCTTTTCTTCCTTTTTTTCCCTTTTATTGAGGAATTTTCTGTATATGCCTTTGAATCTGCATTTAGGCTAAATCTTCAATTGGTTGTATTTCATTTTCAAGGCAAAACACCTCAAGGCTTAAGAGAGAAGCTATTTGTCCCAAGAGGCATACACCTTCCTACTTGAAATGTATCCTAAAGTGTGTACTTCACGCCCAATGTAATGCTTGTCTGTTGAAGCACACACTTTGAAAGGGGGGGGGGGGGGGGGGGGGGGGGGTGTGGTGTGGAAGGGAATATGAATTTTAACTTAAATTAAAAATGGAAAAAGAACATATCTCACTCTTATTCTTCACTTTTTCTTTACTTATTGGAGATGCTACCAATATTAACTATGTTCACATATACAATATACAACATCTGGTGATACAATCATGTTTTCTTTCGTTATTGCAAGTAATCATCTACCTTGTGTTTTTCGGTGAATAGTTTAACTTATATGTATTTTATTGTATTCAACTTGTTTTGAATTTGCGGTTGATTTTATTTTCACTATGTCATTTTTATTCGTAGTTGAACTCTCCCACTTGAAAACTAAAATTGCATTTGTTTTTAAAAGTCATTTTCTTTCATCTTATCTATAATATGAGTTTTCCTTTCAGTGTGTTTATGTAAACTCTTTAGCCATGTGGTCTTTGAGTGAGACCACGCAGCTATAAATAGGACAGACGGTCTTTAGCTTTTCCATCCAAATATTTTATTATATTTTTATTATAATAATAATCCTAATTCACTTTTCATTTATCTATTTTATCTATTTGAACATTATCATTTTTATATTTTTAAATGTTTGTAAATTTTAAAAAATAAAAACATAAAAATTTCATGAAGTTTACACCTCACGCCCTTGCCTTATAAAAGGGTCCAACACTTCATCTCGCACTTTTGCCTCTCTTTTTTACTTTAAAGTATCAGTAGTTCTGATTAAATCCATTTCTTCATCCTTTTAATCTTCATTATTTTCAAACATCCTATTTGTCCGCATAAGTGCAGTCTCCAAGTTGACTTCATGAGATTTGCAAGAATTTAATCAAGATGTATTTCAAATCGGCATAAAAATCAAGGACAGCGACAAGTGGACGATTTGTGGAATAAAGACCATTTCAAATAAGACATGTTGGCATAGAACAAGAACAACGGAAAAGCATGATAGATCAAGTAATAGAACACTTGTTGAGCCAAAACTCTCACGCCAAGTAATGTCAAAAGGGAAATGTGGTGATGTCCAAAGGTGGAAATGAATGAGAAAGGTCAGAAGCTGGGCTGTAATCTAGATGAACTCACAAACTCAAGGAAAATATTGAGAGACTCAGAAGAGTCGCAACTGAGGAAATTCCCTCATAACTGAATATCATTCCATTTCGACCTCCTCCATTAAAGAGATTGGCCATAATACATAACCAAGAAACAATCTAATTTAACCTCTAACTGCTATTATTTAAATCCTAACAAAACCATTTTGCCTTTCAACAGGACAATATTTTAGAAATAAATCCAACAGGCTAACTAATCAAATCAAACTAACTCATTTGATTAATATTTAAAACACTACTAACCAAATAAAACAATATAATCTGTAGTGTGACTGCAATATGAACCATTATAAAATATTTTACCTGAATATATATAAGACAAACAAAAATATTTTGCCTTTTCAAAGAGTAGTCTTGAGAATGTTCTACAAATTTATCCAATTCATGAAAATATATCAAACCCTTGTCGATCTCATCATCATCTCAATAAGATGCTCCAATCTTCATATTTAGGAATAACGATGATTTATAAAGAAAAGTTATCCAAGAATGTTTCACAGAATTAACTTATCATTGTTCTCATACAGGGTTCTTTTTTCTTCTATTGAATCATCACGGAGCATGTCTCCATCAAAATTTTCCACTAAATCATCAACCTTCATTCCATCCATCATACACTTGTCCTTAACACTTCCTCATTTGTCGAGAGAAGATTGAAATTGCATATTTGCATTCACTACCAAGTCAAAGAATCCAGATAGCATACCTCCTTCATGATCACTATGAAATGTAAGATTTCAACTCTCCATCAAAGACGAAAATTGAATTCTAAAACCCATTGCTAACCACACTTATCTAATCACTTCATTCAATCAAACCTATTGTTTCATTAAGTTTCCATCACTATGAAAACGGATCGTTCATTCTTGAATATTCTTTGTGCTTCCCTCTGTCATAGAGAGCAACTTTCTTATTCTTGACCACTCCTTTCGATCTCCATGTCAACGCTTATCTGTCTTCATGTAAACTGAGTGAGGATCTCAATGAAAGAATAAAAAAGATGAGGATCTAATTCAACAAAGGAGAGCTTGATAGAGTCACCATTACTAGATAACATGCAACCAGGAACAAAAGTGACTGGGTGCCGGATTTCCAGCTACCTTACGTTGATTAAGTCAGCACCTGTTTGGCAGAAAGAAAGTAGAAGAAGAATTGAAAAGAACTAAAGAGAAGAAGTTACCTCTAGTGAAGATTTGGACCCTATTTATATGGTAAGAGATACCTGGAAAATGGTAAGAAAGATCCCACCACATCAGCATTGTTTGCAAGAAAATTATCCCTCTTCTAAGGGTTATTGAAAGAAGTACTTGAATAATTAAGGTAAGGGACCAATGTCATCTAATAGGCCCTCCCTTTAAGTCCAAGATCATAGAAAATGGACACCATACGAGGAAGACATGGCTTGAAAGAAGTTGAGGGTGTCAGTCAGTCCAGATTCAATCCGAACTTCTAAATTGAGTCCTAATTCCAGTAGAATTCCGATTCCCGATTTGGTAAGAAGCCTAATACCATAAAAATTCTTAGTTTGGATATGGAAAATCTTGTTATCAAAGTCTAGGATGCTCAAATAGCTAGACGCTCGTCAGCGAGCATATTATATATACTTGTATAAATACAGTAATACCAAGGGTTATGATCTTTTTATGTACGAAATATTTAGTTTTGTTTGTCTACTTGTATAAATACAGTAATACCAAGGGTTATGGTCTTTTTATGTACGAAATATTTAGTTTTGTTTGTCTCATGCATTTCTTTCATGATGATTTGTTGTGTGATGCAAGGCATTATGTGGAGCCCAAAGAAGTGCAGAGCTTCTTCCTCTTTATTGCCACCCACTCTAATTTCTTGCAAGCAAATGCTAGCCAAACACGAAACAGAACTGAACCTTGCATAGAAACCTCTTTTATCCTATGTTTGGGAAAACCCTCACCCAAAATAGCCTTAAATTTTCTTGATTTTTTTTCCACTCAAATCTCAATTCACACTATTAAAATTGGTTGTTTATGTAATATTAGTATAGTATAAGGTACTCGCATGTAATAAATGTACATTTCCTATTCTTATGCTATATAACTATCTTGTGCTATATAAGGGAAACATCTCTAGTCTTCTATCTACACATGGTATCAGAGCAGTAATACGCTCTTCCCATCAACGTGAATCTTTTCTTCTTCTTTCTTCTCATATATAAGGGTATACATCATAAATGGCTAAGTTTAGATCTTAAAGTTATTAGAAGTAAGTTCAGACTTGTGACGTTGCAAGAAAATGATCGAAATTTATGTGTGACTAGGAGCTTTTATTAGAAGTGTAGGCTTAAAACATATTTGGCCACACCTAGGACATCGATCAAGACCTAAGTGGGCGAATGTTATGAAGTATATGCAGTTTTCTATATATTAGTTGACATGTATAATATAAGCATGTTTTCGACATAACAATACTATGACCCATGCATGTTATCTTGCATCTTGAAAGCATTCTTGTTCCTTATGTTATTTTACAAGTAACCTACATGCAAAATGAAGGTTATATATGTATATGAAATTTTGGCTTCATAAGCATCATTTATGTTTTTGTCATGTAGTGGTGGCTAAGATGCACATGGATGGGTGGAATCATTGGTTACTAGTGCATCAATACGCATATTCATTATGTGATGAATATACACTTTTGGAAACTTCTATAGCTATAATTGAGCCTATCATTGCATGCATCTTATTTGGACATACCGGCGTCATCAAAATTAGGTATGCCATGCGGATCTTAATGTGTCCCTCCATGAGGGTGTTTGATATGCTCAAGACTTGATTTAGGCATCTCGGCCACGGGCAGAATAATGGTGATATCTAAGTAAATTGTGGCGTGAACATATTGGACATGACCCATCTAATTTCATTGTGAGATCATTATTGGAAAGTGTTCATGTGTGCATTACTTGATTTATAAGAATTCCTCTATAGGGTACAAAGTGTCTTATCTCTTTCGATATAGAAATATATGATTGAGATAGAAATACTTGTCCCGTTAAATTCACCCAATGGGATGGGGTTTTATTATTTGAGTTCAAAGCTTCCAATAGACCAAAGAGCCTATTGTTAATTATTATCTTGCTTTAAGAGAAACCTTTTACTTAAATGGGATAATTAGAAATAACAAAAATAAAGTTATGAATTTCAACTAGAGGCTAGCATTTGCGTAGCTTGATTTCCTAAAGACGTTGCGGTCTTTTTAAATATCAATTTTAGTTTAAGGACGTTCCAGTCTGAGAATTTTGTATTTTAGTTTAAGGACATCTCGACAATTCAAATTAAATGATCTTAGTTTAAGGACATTTTGGTCTATAAGATTGGAATTTGAGCTTGATTTTATTTTGCATAAATTTGAATTTGAACTTGATTTTTAGTTTAAGGATATTGTGGTCCAGGATTTGATCTTGATGTTAGTTTAAGGATACTGTGATCCGATTGTGATACTTTGAGTTTGACATTGGATTTGGATTTTTGAGCTCAATTTCTAGTTTAAGGACGTTCGCATCCAGTTTGTAATTTTTTATCACTTTTGGGAGATCATTTTATGAAATTCTTGGCCAACTTAAAAAATTTAGGTCTATTTTTAGACTTCTGGTCAGTTTAAGGAGGGGTCTAAATGTCAATTTAGAAACATGTCCATGAGTCGGAACTGCTTGATTTTGTCTAGTTTTGGCTTGGCTAAACTCCTTTTTTTTAATTTATTTTTTTTCTTTGACTGAGAATTCTTATTCATTGTGCAGTCTGCAAAAGATTGATGCGAAAGCGTATTGTGAATCAAAAAATATTTATGAATTGTTTTTGTTTTGGAATTTTGGGTATTTAAAAGATCATTGACTTGGTTCAGATTACATCCAACCAAGTTGAAGATTGCATGGATTTACTCTTTTTGAATCTTAACATAGTTGGGATTTTATAAGATACCCATTATCCTAGTTAGGTTAGAATAAATCTTTTCATTTTTGGAAATTTGGATATTTACAGAATACTTGACTTGGTTAAGATTACATCAAACCAGGTTAAAGACTACATGGATTTTCTATTTATTTATAATTTTTAAATTTAAATCCTAACAAAAATAGGACTTTTTTTTATGGGACTCTTATTATCTTAATTAAACTAGGATAGATATGACCTTGACCTTTACAGCCTATATAATCAGACATGACTCAGATTATTTTTCCTCAGATTTTGATGATTGATCAACCTCTCGATTCTGAAATCTTGGGGCCTCGACCTCTCGAATTGAAGGCAACAAACTCCCAGTAATTTAGTTCTATTTTCCTCTTCTTTTCTGTCAATGATTTTTAACATTTGCATCATCTCTCTCTCTCTTAAGAATTGCTCAGCATCATGGCTTTAATTAACAAAAAATATATTGAGCTTTTACGTTTCAACGAAAATCTGGAGCTTTATGCTTCTTTAATTCGGAGCTTTTATGCTCTAAAAAGTACTTTGAGCTTTATGCTCCATAAAAAAAAAATCTGAGGTGTTTTTATTTTTAGTCGAGCTCGGTTTCGACTTGTGTTGTGTTTGGTTGCGACAAGGGTTGCACTCCAATGTTGATTTGTTAGAAACTTGTGTGAATTTATCATGGAAAAATGTGCTCAATGTGACTATCCTTCAGTCTTTCTATATGTACTCTTAGAGTTATTTATAAAACAATGAGTGGCGCAGGTTTCTTTCAAACCAATTAGTGTTTTGTTGCTTCTTTTTTATTTACTCATCTGGCTTTGTATTATGATGAGTGCTCTGTTGTAATAACTGGTACTGCATGTTTCTTTCAATTTATTTGAATAAAGATCATTTTCATGCATGCATGCTATGCATGTGTGCATGCTACAGAGTACGAAAAGTTTTCTTTCTTTTTTTCTTTTATGATTAATTTTTATTTACTTTTTTTTTATTTGTTCGAACGTAAATATTTACCTCCTCACATATTGAGCGTAAATGCTCGTAACTCAAGCATAAAGCTCGAAAAAATCCAAAAAACTTCGAGCGGTCAAGCTCGTTAATTTAGAGCGACAAAGATCAATAATTCCAGCGTAAAGCTCAAAAATTTCAAGACTTCAAGCAATAAAGCTCTTTAAAGTCAGGTTATAAAGCTCATTAAATTCAAGTGTAAAGATCGAAAATTTCGAAAATACTTTGAACGATAAAGCTCGTCAAATTTAGGGAGGTAAAGCTCGTTAATGATTAATTTAAACAAGCAATGAAGCACAAAAAATAAAGCTCCTCGCCCTGGTTTATTTTATTTTTTTCCTCAGCAACAAAAACATCAAAGTGAAAGAAGAAATGAAATAACAAAGAGATTATTTCTTTGTATACCTGGGAGCTTGGTTTCATACTTTGAAGCTTTTGTTTGATGATTGATGTAGGATGGCAAACTTTGCCTCTTTCCTCTCTTCCTCTCTTTTTTCTTTTCTTTTCTCTCCTCTCTCTGTTCTTTTTTTTTTTTGTCCATCCTCTCTTCTGATTAGAGGCCCCGAGTGCAAATATATGGGGAGAAGGAGGTGGTTGAGGCGCCGGCCCGAGTGCGCGGGAATGGGAGGGAGTAGTGGGGTTTGTTACTCGGGTAGTGGGTGACACAAAGCGTCATGTGTATAGCTGCTGCTAGGTTCTAATAGGTTTTGATAAATTTGGGATAGATTTATATTTTAATTAATAATAAGAGCCCATGATACTAATTTTGAATAGGCTCCATGGATTGGTCTTTAATCACTTGAATCTATAATTTAACTTTGGTTGGGCTTGAATATTTTCTTTTCTTTTCTTTTAGTTACTTCACATTATGAGAATGTACTTTCAACACCGTTGACACCAATTTTGAATAGGATACATGAACTGAGCTTAAGCACATGCACCCATAAAATTAACTTTGGCTTGGCTTGAATTATTTCCTTCTTTTATTTGATTACTTTTATTTTCTCATTTTTATATTATAAGAATTTTTTTTACCTTCAACATTCTCATTCGCAAGTATCATGCTATTACTCTGCTTCTATTACATGGTTTTGAAATTACATGGTTCATTTGATTGTTAAGCGTTCAGCTCACCCCCAAATTTTCAGATTGTGTGGCCACGTGCTAACTAGTTTGCTTCAAGGATTTCGTACATCGAGGAGCTCGTAAGCAGTTCATAGAAGACAACTTATGGTTGTTAACTTTCTAACATTAGACAGTGTGTAATGTAATCTTTTGGGGTTTGGAATCAAACTTGGATAATTCAATAAATATGACAGTTGGCATTGATGTAAAGATATTTTAGTTTTGTATGCGGAACTTCTGGATGCATCCTTTTCATCAGGTAAATTATTTGTGTGAAAATGTTAGCAAGTTAAGAATGAATTAATTACACTTTGCAATTCTCTTCTTGAGGAGAATTGTGGTAGGTTGTTAATGGGCGCTAACAGCTGAGGTTGGGCTCGGGGCATAACATAAATAGAAGTCCTAGCTAACACAATGCAAACCTTACACAAGGGTGTCACATGAATAACGCTTCATTAAATTTATTTATTAATTGTTAAAGCATACAATTTGGATTAGAATTAAGTACTATTATGTAATTGCACACCTATATAATCTCGGGCATTGCCCTCATTAATAATATAGACAATTCAGCTTCTCCAACTAAATTAACATGGTATCAGAGCATACTGTCTAAATTTTTCTTCTGATCGTCATCGTCAAGTTGAAATGCGCATGCACTGGACCACGCTCACATAGCGTATAACCAGCGCCAAGCCACTCTCCACTTTGTGCATTATTTTTGAAGTCTACAGCAATTGTTGTCATATATGTTTTTGAGTTTTTTATCAAGTTCTAATTTCTTGATCGAGATTATTGAGTTCCTACTTCAGTTCCTAATAGTTGGTTACGCATGCTCATCAAGTGATTTTTCATAGTCTATATCTTAGCTTTGGTGTCAAAGTTGTACGAGACATGATTATCATGTCACCTATGCCAATGAAGCATCGATTCTTCCAAGTAGGGAGAGTATTTGAATCCAATATGTTTCAAACACGTACACGTGATTCACGTAGGATTTGCACAGGATACGACTGTGTGAATCGTCTACTGATCGAGGTTAAATCGAGCTATGAATCTGAGAGAAGGTGTGGCATAAAGGAAGAGATGGGATAACAAGAAGATTAGAATAAGATAGGTGCAATGCAGTGTCGCCGGTGTGCTGCGAATGGGCGCTTATTGTTGAGATAGTGGATGGTGAAACATGCACTGAAATCGAAGGATGCTAATAAGCTGAAAGAAGCGAGCAGGCGTAATGGCGAGGATTTCCTTGTAAAGGACGCAAGGTGAGGGCGACAACAGTGAGCTCACAAGAAAAAGGGCGGGGTGGGTGAAAGTGTTGACCATCGCCAATCAAAGCACTTAACTTTTGACAATAGTAGCTTTCGAGATTCACTCACCGCACCAAGTTTACCGCCGACGACATCTTCAACCTGCTCCTCGCCTTTGCTGGTTCATATTTCATCTGGCCACCACCGCCAATTCTCAACCATGATTTGGCTCCTCTGCACAGACTTCTCCAACTGCGTGTGACCTTTTTCAGACACATCGTGACCTCTCCCTTTCCCCGTGATAGCAGGACCTAAATCCAGTTGACAGATTCCTAACGTCTTTGCTTTGGATCAGATCAAGAGCCACTTTCCCTTTAAGACACTCCGATCTGAATCCAACTCTTCTTCAGAACCGATCTGATTCAACGAACAGACCCGGTTATCTAAAGAACCCTTCAGCAACAACACTAAAATGAATCAGAGCGTTGTTGCTTCTATGTGAGGTCAGATAGAATCCCAAACCCATTGGGCCATATCTGCATCTGACCCAGATCCATCTCCTAATTCAAACCCATTTTTGATCCACTTCTCAACTCGTTCTAGACTCAAAATCCAACCTGAACTCTAATCTTGAATCTGATGGCTAAAACTTATTTTGGGCATTCAATGAACTGGATGCTGATTTTGTGATCAAGATATCTATCTCAAGTATTTTGGGTGTTCCAAAGAAATTGGTGAGCTTTATTTGAGCGGATTCTGCTTGTATTGATCAATTTCATTCAACTGGAGAATAGTCAAGGAGATCAAATGAGTTATGGCTTCTCTATTCTCGCCCTCATTCCGTTCAACCAACGTCGCCCATCTCTGTTCATCAAGTCTTAGACATTAGCGCTTTCTCTTCTTGTCGACTTTGAAGCATTTCATCTTTACCCTTCGCCGGCTCTACTTCTATCATGGATATCATAGCCTTCTTTTCATCAATGAAATTCGCACTTCTCATTCAATGTCCGCCTCGCTTCATGCAAAAGAGCTCCTAGATTTTTCTGAGTCTGCCTTGTGTATGCTAAAGAGACTCACAAGCTCAAAATCTGGCTTGCTACACGTAAAAGAAACTTAGGCTAAAGTTTGTCATCAATCAAAATCCATCTCTCCATCAGGTGTTTTGTCTTTGGTTCTGCATCCAGTGTATATCTCTTCTTTAGACAATGCTCTCTATTATGTGACATCTCTTTCTCGTCATCCATACTCATACAAACTCTCGATGTTTTATCCATCATGAGTTTATAAGATGGCGTTAAAGAATATAAGTTCTCTCTATGCACAAATCTTCAAAAAGTGTAATGTGAAATCGACATTAACTTTTGGAATTTTCTATTATTCAAACTCAGAATGGTTCATCCGTCGTGAGTTTGCAAGGGGGTGTTAAAAGACTACAATTAGGATTAGAATTATAAAATTATTATATTTAGAATTGGGAGGAGTTTTCATATTATGTAATTGTATGCCGATATATTCTCAGGCATTCCCTCATTAATAATATATACAAATCAACTTCTTCAATTGATTTAACACTAATAAAGTCAAAAGGTTTCTCTTATTGTCCATGTTTCGTGTCACGGCACTGACATCAACAAACCAGATCAATCCTCCCTTGGGATCTAATCTTAATTTTCAAGAAATAAAAAACTAAACCATAACTCTTTTTCACAATGAATTGGTTGCTGACTCTCTTTTCCTCCTTTTTTTTCTAATTCTAAGATTTCAGGTCTCAAAATCTGCTGACAACATTGCACAATTCCGTAAAGTCAGTGAGGGCTTCCGTGCATGGATGAGATCATTGAAGAAAGGTGAGGTCGGTGGAGGTTCTGTAAGTAAGGTCAATGGCAAGAGGAGGTTCAGATTAAGGTGAATATTAAGATCAAGGCAGCATCGGCATCTGTAGGTGAACTTGGCAGGTTCAGATCTGGACGGGATCTGACTTTATAATGTTCAGATCATGATGAGGTCTAGAAAAAAGGTGATGGTAACCGTGGATGAATCAGAGCAGTGGCAGTTGTGGATGAAGAAGAGAGTGAAAGAGAGAAATCAGAGTCGGTGAAGACAGTGGACAATGAGAGACAGCGGCTGTGGATAACAAAGATGTCATTGTTGAGATTGTTGGTTGATAGCAAAATTACAGATTACGAGACGTAGGCAGGGTCACTCTGATACCATGTCATAATTTAGGTTCTGAGAGCTTATTAATGCTCTCTCTCGCTCTATCATTTGTGTAAAACAATGAGGCGGTAAAATTACAGTACTTCCTTCTCCCACTATATTGATACTTGCCCTCTAACATTGTCATTTTTTTAGAGAATGAACATATAATACAGCACCATTTACTTCTTTTTTCTTGTTTGGGTGCTTGTGTGTGTGTGTGTGGGGGGGGGGGGGGGGGGGGGGGGGGGGGGGGGGGGGGGGCATGTAATGCATAAATCCAATATGTATGCCCGAAACATGTATAATCTATGACAACAGTACATCAAGCAAATGTGGTGACCAGAAAAGAGGATCAAACAATTCAAATGTAGTTTAACCAACAAAAGGAAAACCTTGTTTATTCCTACATTAACCTTAAGTACCATAAACTTCAATAAATGGGTCTAAAAAACAAACCCTAATACTTAATAAATATTCTTCAGAATATCATACTGTATGAATATAAATCCAGAAACAGCATTAGATAGCTTAAGAAAAACTATCCTGCTCTGTATAAACATACCTTGTCCTTCAGCTGTGATATTTTATTACAAATGAAAGAGTATTCTGCATCATGTATTTCCTGTTCTAGATCACCCTTTCTCAATGGTTCTTCCTAGAGAAGAATTCACAATGAGGATTAGATATATGCATAAATATATCACAAGGAATTTAAATCAAATTTTGTAGGCCACAAAAAAGAATGAGAAGAACATATTTCCAGGATAATTCTATAACTCTATATTTACCCGAATCAATAAATATAAGCCAGCAATATATGTAAGTAACAAATATATTATATAAAGAACCGAATTACTATGTGATGCAGATAGAGATGGCTTACTTTAGTTGGAGCAGCATGCTTCTGATGGATCTTTAGCGCTCTCCTTTTATGCTCTGCACAAGAAAAGAAACGTTCGCTATGGTAGAAAGAACGAAACTATATACAGAAACAATATTTCATAAATCTGTGTCAACTATGAGTTTATTCCGATATAGCTTTAAGTGTTAGGTGCTGATTTTCATAAAACTGTGTTTAACTGTGTCTAAATATAAGTTTTAGGTGCTGATTTTCTCTAATTGGCTTTTCACAATGTAAAAGTGTAATAATTGTAAATTTTGAGAGAGAAAGAGTTAGAGATCTCTCTCCTCTTAATTATATTTATAGATACATAAAATTCAAATCCTATACCTACCCCTATACTACTCCTCATATAAATCAAATACAATTTTTTATATTTTCTAACACTCCCCCTCAAGCTGGAGCATATATATATATATATAATATATGCCCAGCTTGTCACAAATAAAATCAACTCGTCTTTCCAAAAGTCTTTGTGGGTAGATCTACCAGCTGATGACCGAATAAAATATGTTGAGCTGAGCTTGAATAATCTTCCCTTCTATCACGTACCAAATGACAATCAACTTTAATGTGTTTTGTGCGCTCGTGCTGGATTTTCAGCCTGATTATCATAGTATAACCCCATAAGACACTCTGGAGCAAAACCAAGCTCAGTCAATAAGTCTGTAACCCAAACCAGTTCACAAGTTACATTCACCATCGCACGATACTCTGACTCTGCACTAGATCGTGACACCACACTCTGCTTCTTGCTATTCCTTGACACAAGATTTCCTCCAAGAGAAACGCAAAAACCTGTGGTAGATCACCATCAACGAGTGATCTTGCTCAATCAGCATCTGAGAAACCACTAACTTTGGTGTGTCCACAATCCAAATATAGAACTCCTTTGTCAGGAGCCTTTCTAAACACATGAGAATCCATACTACTGCATCTAAATGAGCGGTCCTTACTGTTGAGAGAAACTGACTTACAACACTCACAGCAAATGTAATATCAGGTCTAATTAGTGTTAGGTGGTTCAATTTTTCTACTAACCGACGGCACTTACCAAGATCACCTAAGATCTCTCTTGATCTGTAGCAGCTTAACATTAGCTTATATGGGTGCATCACCAGCTCTGCATTAGCTTATATAGTTGCCTCAAAGAGCGTATCAAGCATACACTTCCTCTAGAAAAGACTAATTCCATTCTTGGACCTACCTACTTCAATGTTCAAGAAGTATTGTAAAGATCTAAGATCTTTTGTCTGAAAATGCTTTAATAAGTAACATTTTAAATTTGCAATCCCCTTGGCATCATCACCATGATAATGATATCATCCACATACACCACAAAGGATAACCTTTTTCCTTGATGTTGTCGTCAAAATACAGAGTGATCCTTCTTAGAACGAGAAAGACCAAAAGCCCTAACAACAGAGGTAAATTGTCGAAACCAAGCTCTCAATAACTGCTTCAATCCATACAAAGATTTTTTTCAACCTGCACATCTTCTCTGACTCTCCCTGAGTAACAAAATCAGGTGGTTGCTCTATGTAAACCTCCTCGTCAAAAATACCATTAAGAAAAGCTTTCTTGACATTTGACTGATGAAGGGGCCAGCGATAAGTGATAGCCAAAGAGATAAAAATCTATATAGATGTTAGCTTTGCAACTGGCGAGAATGTGTTATGATAATCCATATCATACACCTGAGAATACCCTTTGGCTACTAAACGGGCCTTCAGACGAGCTAAAGACCCATCGGGATTTAGCTTTACAGTGTACACTCACTGACATCCAACTGCCTTCTTTTTTGGTAGAAGAAGAGCAAGATCCTCATTTTGCTCTAGAGCGAGTATATCTTCTTTCATAGCATCTTTTCATCCTAGGATAGACAAGGCTTCTGACACAGACTTGAGAACAGAAGTCATTGAAGAAATAAAGGCATGATAGGAGGGAGACACGTGTGAATATGATATAAAGCGAGAAATAAGAAGAGACGTGCAAGTGCATTTATCCTTGCGAAGGGCAATGGGAAAGTCATCATCAGAGACAATGTCAGTAGTAGTCACTGTTTTAAATATCGGCCGATATACTGATATATCAGCCAAGATACCGATTTTTATCCAAAATGACATAATAAGTGTAAAATTTTACCGGATGTCGTTTTGGACTGATATGGGCCGATATATCACCATGTAACCGATAGACGAGATGCAAATATCTGATATATCGCCTCGTGACGCATTTGAGAAGTTTCTACAAACGCATTTGATGAGCTTCTACAAAGGGTAAGTATTCCCTACGAGTTTATGACCCTAAACTTACTCTAAGTAGTTTCATATGATTCATGTAGGCAATCACATGTATATTCTTCATTCGGTGAGACGTTCGATTTGACGTCCGATATTTAGTACCATATCACGATATATCACCCGATATCCAGTATTCGGTATATAATTTTGTCAATCGATATATCACCGATATCTAATATTTAAAACATTAGTATTAGTATCACCAGAAGGTAATGCAAAAACATGAATCAGTTTGTGACTCAAAAATTAGAGTAGCATAAGATGTTGGCAAAGGTACAGTAAAAGTACGCTAGTGAAGATTCTGGTTAATTCTTCAACCCAGTAAGGGGGCTTCAGCTCTCTATAAACAAGTGGCAATGTACCTACATTTGTATCAACTGATGGAGTATGCAGAACTGGTGAATTCTGAATAAAGAAAAAATATATTATCGTCCTCGGACTCCAAGTGGTAAGGTTCACCATCAAACTCGAATTTAGGCTCAAAAAATGTAACATCAGCTGATACTAAAAAATGATCTAGTGAAGGATAATAACACTGGTACCATTTCTATGTCTGAGAATATTCAAGAAAAATACATTTAAGGGCACGAGAATCCAGAATTATTTAATAAGGATCATTGTTCTGAATAAAACACATACACCTAGAAATCTTTAGCACAAAAAATAGAACATCTTGCGGGCATAATACCAAATATGTGTTTGATTTTGCAAAACAAAAGAAATCTATTAATTAAATAACATGTAAGAACTGCATTAATCTAAAAATATTTAAGAATTTTCCTATGAATAGTAATGTGCGAGCAGTTTCAAGCAAATGACGATTTTACGTTCAGCGATACTATTTTGTTGAGGAGTGTATGCACACGAGAATTGATGAATAATGTCATATTCGGTCATAAAATTTGTGAAAGCTAAACTAAAATACTCCTTAATGTTATCAGATTTTAATATTTTCACAGAATGTTAAATTGAGTTTTAATCTCAAAACAAAAATTTTGAATTATAGAAAAGATCTTAGAACGAGATTCATGAGATAAAGCCAAGTAAAATGCTAGTAATCATGCACAAAAGTAATAAAATACTGAAAACTAAGTTTGAATTTTACTACACATGGACCCGATACATATGAATGAACCAAATCAAATGAGTAATTAGCCATTTTATTGACTCTACTAGGATAAAACATTTGATGATGCTTTTAGTTGACAAGATTCACATTCTAAATACTCAATTTGACTAGACTCAAGAACCATAACTTTTAAAATAAATATAGAGGGATGACCTAATTGACAGTGATGATCAAAAATGGGAACTAAACTGGAGCATGTCACTGGTTTAGAGACAAAGTTCATGTAATACAGTCCATTTTTCTCATGCCTGATCTTCGTTTTAAGTTCTTAAAATTCACAAAATGTAGGATAGAATTTTACGAACAATTTAATACTCTAGTAATCTTACTAATTGATAATAAACTGAAAAGAAAATTTAGAACACAAAGCACAGATGATAGAGATAGAGAAGATGTAGCATTAGCAAGTCTTATGCTTGAACAGAAGGAATAGAACCATCGACTAATGTAATAGAGGAAAAAGAACACATGGAATCAAGAGGACACAATACTTTTGTTCCCAGTCATGTGATTAGAAGCTTCTAAATTTATAATCCAAGTAGACGAACTAGATAAAGTAAGAAAAACAGTGGGATTACCTATTTAAGCCAAAGTGACTATGGAAGGTGCAATAGACAGTTGTACAACTAATGTAACTGTTGGAACATATGATACAACTGCTGCTTCATCTGCTTTTCACTAACAGGACTCATGCCATCAGATCGTTCCTCTTGAGTTGTGGCTACATAAGCAGATCAAAACAGTTGTTGCTTACCTCGCAGTAGTGAACAATTGTACTTGATGTGGCCTGGCTCCTTACAATAATAACAATATATCACCTTTCCTACGCGTCCTGAACGACCACCACCACGCCCTCTCCCACGAATTCGACCTCCTGTTGTTCTGCATTGAACTGCAAAAGCAGAATGATCCTGGGTCTCCATGATGGCTGAATTTTGTGACTCTAAAGGAACTTCACGTAAGAAGTAGTAGGTATCCTCAAATGACTTGAGAGTAGAAAGAACAATCACATTCAGTCAAGCCTTTAAAAACTCTGGACACAATGCTCCTAAGAAAACAAGAATCAACAACTTGTTCCACCTCTCCTGCATCTCCTTCACATCAGTTGTGATAAAAAAAATCTTCTTGACCTCTTCGAAAAGTTTGTTGAAGTCGGAAAAGAATTGGACCAATATTCGACTTTTTATTTACTCCTGAATAGCTCCTGAATGACATCAGAGGCTTGATTCATATTGTTTCCTCATGATATATTGTTATTATTGTAAAACCAGATCATGAGCATGTGACTCCATGTTGTTCAAAATCTCCTAGAAGAAGTGCATCATCATACCTCCAAATCTGCATCTTTGAATCTGGGGGATCATCAATCGCGAGCTCTTCCAATAACATGAATCTCAACAACTCATTTCATTTCAACTTTCTATCAATGATCTTCCCAAATACAAACTTAAAAACTGTTGTCTTGATCTCTTCAGCCATATAAACCCACAAAAAAAGCAAAAGAACCCAAAAATTACAAAGACGCTCAAAACCTAAACCAAACTTCAACCCAAAATTTTCAAAATAAACATGGTCTTTAACTGCCTATCCCAAAAATTTGCAGTCTTTGTTGTTATGTTGACCCTCTTTGCGAGAGAGAAGTCGAAGAAGATGAAGTCGAAGTCAAAGAAGAGGAAGGCAAGGGAGAAGTCAAAGAGAAAGTTGTAGTCAATTCGCCGAGAGAGATCAAAGAGAGTATGTTGATGGGTCTCTGTTCGTGGGGAGTTGGGTTTGAGGAAGTCGACCTCAAATAGAATATGGTTGATCAATTGGGTCTGGCTAACGGAGACGGGTCGAGTTTTAATTTTGTTGCTATCGAGGGAGATGAGGTTAGATCGGAGTCAAATCTGCTCAGGGTGGCGTCGAATCGGGTTAGGGTGAGGATGGAGACGAAGGTGAGGTCATATCGGGGTTGTAATGGGTCGGTTGGCGTTAATCGGGTCGGGTTGGTGAAGGCGAGGTCAGATCAAGAATTCGGGGTGGAAGATGTGGCGGTGAGGTTAGTGCAGTGATTGGAGGTTGTTCAGGAGGTTGTGAGCGGCGGCCGTCTTCGGATTTGGCGAGTTCCGCAGTCAACCGCGAAGAAGAGGAGAGAAGAAGGATTAGGTTATGATTTGAATCTTTGCTCAAAGACCATGTAAATTTTGAGAGAGAAAGAGTTAGAGATCTCTCTTCTCTCAATTACATTTATAGATATATGAAATTCAAATCCTATACCTGTTCCTATACTACTAATATAACTCAAATACAATTCCTTGTACAAACCATATTTCCTAACATAGATATCAGACACATACTTAACCGACAAATACAAAAAGTACTGCAAAAGAACCCCCCCAAAAGGTACCAAACAACCAGGAGCTAGAAAGAGAAAAACTGTGCATGAACTATTAAATAAATAAATTTATTTTTGATATTTGTGTATTATATTATGGATTTAATTCACAGTCTCCTTGCATGTAGTTTCTGCTCAAAGATATAATTTGCAATATGTAAACCTCATTAACTATAATGAAACTGACAGAAAGCATACAGCCTCTAGCCGATTAAGCCACAAACACAATTACATTAGAGAGAAACAGCATCAAAGGAGCTGATATATATGTGCCCAACCTAATGCATGAATATAAACAGCATCCAAGCCTATAATACACTAAAGATGTACGGAATACCAACCTTCTGAGCTAGCTCTTTCAATTCAATTTGTTGCCGCAGTTCTGATATCCGATTAACCTTTTACAAGAGAAAGAACTAAATGTAAGAATATGTGTATCACACCACAACACTGACAGCTCTTTCTTCTTTTTCATTATATAACAATTCTTTGAGATGGTGCTATCATTTGAGCTGGAAACAAAATCAAGTTGTATTCTCTCTTAATAAAGAGAGGGTTTTGCACGGAAAAAGAATCCAAATAAGAAGAGAAAACTTCCCTTAAAAGTCAACTTGTTTCAAGAAGGAATTTATGTTAAAAAAAAGTTGTATTATGGTTTTGTGCATTATTGTACAAATGGGTTGTGTTGAATAAAATCTAGATGAGCTAAAATTGAGTAATATATGATTGTCGAACTGAAATATCTCAAACAGCTTTGCTCAATAAACCGCAGCTCCACTGAGATCGAATTGTGCTTTTTATTTATATAGCTACTAGGATGTGTGCTTTTCATCTGGCTCTTTGGTTTATTTGATGCCTCAAAGATGAATCAATTCTGTATAGCAAATCATATCATCTTACTTCTTCATCTAGACTAAATTAATCTCAGGAATTTGGTACCCCTTCTCCTCAGATGCATGAACTCTACCTACATAGTAAAGAAATGATAGGTATACCTATCCACTAACTAGTAATTAAGGCTTAATGGCATGACCCTTCCCTTAGTGAGAATCTAACCACCAACTCATAGATGGTTGACATAAGATTGACAATACATCATAAACTTGGTTATTTCTATTTAATAGTTTTCTCAACTTTGAGACATGATATATAGGTGAGATAATTTCAATTGGAAAAGAAATGATGATGAGTATACAAATTAATGGACCATACAAATTGTAGATATATAGTTAAACATGTCCTGCATAATCAACACAAAAAATGGAAATCCATTTTATTAGATGCTTCCCAGCAATAAAGTTAACATGTTTTGTACTTTTAAATTGTTCATTTAAAAGTTTGATTGGCAAGAGAAGAAGTCTTTAAACTTGGTGAGTTTCGTTTTCCAACATTTTAAATATCACAAATTGAGATTAACAATGTGGAGCATCACAATATAATATTAAGTTTGCATTATAAGATTATATTGCGAGTAGCCTCAGCAAACAGGGAACGACAGCTATTCCAGAGTAGATTTTTGACATGTCTGCGAGTAACTTTCTAAATCCCATTAATTTGAATTAATCCAATCCTAGTATCTTAAGCAAGCTGACGCAAGCACTGAGCCATATGTAATTACGGGGACCATGGCCCTCTCCTAAACTGCCAGATAATCTTAGCCTTACTTCAAGAATTTCTAGTTTCATAGTATGTTTTTTGTACAGCTGACCCTCTCATTTAGGTAATGCGTTAGCCACCAGTGAAAGTCTTACCATATCAAAAGATGTCCTCTGTATAAGAATTCATCTAATAAAGGATCTATAGGTTTTTATTGAGTCTAATCTTGTTTACTCTCATTCAGTATTGTTCTCTTTTATGTTTTGGTCTTGTTTAAGTCCCACATCGGTTGTGGTGGCGAGACTTTAATTTTTGTAAGCCTATAAATAGGCATGAGTATCGAGAAATAAAGCAAGGAAGATGATTTGAAAAAAATGAGTTTCCTCATAGAGGATTTTCTGTTGCATTTAAAGATGGGAAACTCTAAAGCAAAAAAAAACTATTTTTTAGGTGTGAAACCCTCTTAGGTGTGTGAAACCCTAAGGGTCATAATTAGAAGTGTGAACCCTATTATTTATCCTCTCCTCTTTAACCCTATTTTCTAATTTTTTTCTCATCAAAACGGAACCGCCACCCTCCTTTCCTCTCTGTTCTGCAGCCACCAGCAGTCTTCCAGTGCCTCTCTTCTTCAAACATCAGCTCTTTACCTCTCCAATTAGTTCAAATTCAAGTTCAGTCCAGATTCAGATGCAAAATTCAAATTCATATGCAAAATCAAGTTCAGATGTAAAGCAAGATCCAAAATAGCATGTTTTTGAAGCTCAATCCTCAACAAGGGGCACCCGTTTCACATCAATTAGGTATCGAGCTCAGGTTGAACTCTCTCCCATCTGGGAAGAATGATTGGGACATCAAGGCCATGCGATAATTTGAATCGAGTCTATATTTTTTCTTTTTAGTCCAATAGGTTTTTATTGATATCCTCTTTTTAATTTGGAGAAGAGAGAAAATCCTCTTTGAGTCTTGTTTACTCTAATTTAGTATTGTTCTCTTTTATATATAGGTCATGTTTTTAATCCTACATCGGTTGTGGAGGCAAGTCTTTAATTTTTGTAAGCCTATAAATAGACATGAGTATTGAGACATAAAGCAAGAAAGATGATTTGAAAAAAAAAATTCCTCATAGAGGATTTTCTCTTGCATTTAGAGATGTGAAACTCTAAAGAAAAAAATTATCTTTTAGGTATGAAATCCTAAGAGAAACCCTCTTAGATGTGTGAAACCCTAAGGGTCATACTTAGGACTGTGAAACCCTAATTATTATTTATTCTCTCCTTTTTAACCCTAGTTTCTATTTTTTCCTCATCAAAATAGAGCAGCTACCCTCCTTTTTCCTCTCTGTTTTGCAGCCACCATCAGCCTTTCAACACCTCTCTCTTCTCCAAGCATCAGCTCCTACCTCTCCAATCAGTTTAGATTCAAGTTCAACCAATTCAGATTCAAAATTCAAATTCTTATGCAGAATCAAGTTCAGATGCAGAACAAGATCCAAAATAGTATGTTGGTGAAGCTCGATCCTCAACATGGGGCTCCCGTTTCACATCACTATCCTCAAGGAAAGTGTGGTTATTTCTAAAAATAATAAAGATGTTGTGTTATATATGCATTTACTTTTACACCTCACACAACACTAGAGTCAACTTTCATTAACCTTCTAGTCTTATTTGGAGGTGAGCTCTATTAGTTTTTTAGCCTTTTAGGCTTTTTCAGTAACCATTCATTAATTTTTAGACTTATTTGGAGGCACACAACAATAAGTCACCATTCCTTAAACCTTTACGACCTATTTGGGGGTGAGCTGCATCTGCGTGTGTTTCTACCAACTATAAATTTTAAAATCTACTTTTAAAAGTTTCTCAATTTAACTTTCTTTGTCGTTACACTTCATTTTGTTTCTGTTTATTATCAACCAATACATTCTGTATGTATATATGCATAAATATAGTTCTCGGTCGAAATTTCTTCAAAGTTCTCTTCCTTTATAACACTTTATTAAAGTAAGTGGAAATAACACTTTACTAATTATATTGTTTTATGAATTTTAAATTTAATGGCTTTATTTTGCTCCCCACCCACCCCCAACACACGCGCGCGCGCACGCACACAAACCTAAATTCCATGCTCTCTCGCTGGCTCACATCCTCCAAGGCAACACATTTAAACAGTTTCAAAAGGCAGTATGACTGCCTCACTCAAAAAAAAAACAATCAAACAATTCCAATCGCAATTTAGTAATTTGATAGAACTTAATTTTTTTTTTAAACGTAAGGTCGTGAGACAGACATGACACAATTCAATTGCAAATTATATACTCTTCCAAGATTTTGCATCATAATAGTACACAGATGTTCTTTAAAAAATGTTTCATTTTGTATAAGGGCGTATATGAAAATATACTCTTTGTGTAAATTTTTAATATATTTGAAAGTTTCTGGTGTATAATTTGGCGGGGACTTTTTCATTCTAAATCTAATAGCCGTTTACCTTTTCTTACATTAAAAAAATCATTTGTGCATTTTTTTTTTGGACTTTTAGATTAAAGTTAAATGCGTTACATAACTGGAATTCTTTAGCATTTTAATTGCATGTGTGAGTGAGAGGCTTGACGTCACATTCATTTCAGATTTTGGCATCACGATATGTGGGCTGGAATTTTAAACGTTTTATAACAAACACCCTGGAATTGTTTTTCGGCAGAGCACATTAATGTACGCATCGCTGAATATGTGGGATCGTTATTTTAAGTCGAATGACATGATTTCTTTAGTAGATGAACAGCTCAAGATTGCTTTGGAGAGCAGCAACCAACCATGCGCTGTTAAGTTGGTAAATTATTAAGAATTGATCAGAGACTAGGCAATATTAATGGTAAAGGTTAACTAGTGGGTAATCACAAACTGACATGTCCTAAGGTGATGACACAGAGTTTATCACAGTTCAAAAACGTGGTGCCAGTGGCAACTGGTTTTGGACAACAGTTGGCAATGAAGAAAGAATAAACATATGCGGATATCAGTAATATTATTCAGTAATTTTATACAAGTGTTAATTTCCCGTCTCTCTAAGATATGAACTCCACATTGTCAAACCACTTCTGGTCCTTCCATACCATTGATGGTGATACCCCTAATAACATATTTCACCCATGGAAACATTTGTAAGAAGGCTGATTGGGTTAACAAATAGGAAAAAAAGACTTGTTTTAACGAAATTTCAACAGCATCCAATGGACTTCCGGTAGGAGTAAATTAAAGTTTCTCGTTTTAACATGAGCTCAACTGCATTAGTGGCAAAGTATACTAGCCTTCCAGAATTCTTACATTAACTTTATGATAAAAAAACAGTAAGATTTATGACATTTTATGTAATTAAGTTGAGGGCTTTAAGTACATAAATGATAAGTGAATAGGTAATTCATATGAAAATTGGGGAATTTTGTGCAAAATACAATATCCAACACTTATTAGGATCAATGGTTGGGGGGGGGGGGGGGGGGGGGGGGGGTGGTGTGACAAGTATAAGAGTCTAGAACCTTGATAGAACAAGAACAAGGTAAGTGATATGGAGACCGCTCAAATACAAACAACTATGCTCGACCGTTCTAATCATGTTTGATCTTTCAAAGATGTTATCTTATATCTAGCATGGCAAAGTTTGTTGAACTGGCATAACTAACTAAATGCCTTAATCTAGCTATAAATATGGGCAGAGAGTATGGGCTCGGGTATGAGATCTATTTTCACTCCAATCATTTCTAAATTTCTTAAGCAATCCACTTGAGCAATCATTACTAACTTGGGCATCAGAGGGTCTTTGCCGGAGCAAGACCGTTGACACTAACCCTCTCTTGTGATCGCTGGAACTAAAGAAGACAGAGGGGCAACCCAATCTTCTCGTCACTACAGAGTTAGGATCTCATTAGTACGTACGTATTCGTGTTACATATATAATTACACACACGTGCGCCCACGTATACAGAGAGGGAGAGGGATAGACTTCCTTTTAGGAAGGATTTGAAAGAAATCTTTCACAAAATCACATTAAAACTTAATGTTAGGAAAACTATATTAAAGATCCACTCTGTAGAAGTTGATCTACACTAAAGTCTCTCAAAACCAAAGATCAAGATGTTTGCAAGTAGACACAAAATGGATAACCAAAATAGCGAGTTTTTAGTTAATGGTCTAAAATGTTTAAAATCTAACAAAAATTGGTGTGTAATAAAGTGTTTAGATCATGACCAAAGATTTAGATGAACAATTTGTATCCTCCAAATCGTAGATCCAAGCAACATGTTAATTTTTAGCCTTCCATTTGGTGATGATGAGTAAAAGAAACTCAATTGCAACTGATGTTTGTTTTAAAGCACTTAAAATGATGTAGACCAACTTTAATTGTAATACCCAAGTTAGAGTGAATAGTCCCACATGGGATATCCACTTAGAAGTGTGACAGAATGGTATCAGAACCTAACACCAGCTGAGAGTATGTGAAACTAAGTGCTACACGGAGCAAAATGCCATGCCAGATAGTGATGTGATGGGGACTCTTGAATTCGTGGCCACCTCTTGAATTCGTGGGGGGGCAAGTCTAGAATCTCACATATCCTGGTGAAGTGTTAGTATAACAAGAATACCATAACCTAAAATGGGGGGAGTATGTAATAACTAATACCCCAAGTTAGGGTAAATAGTCCCACATAGGATATTCATGGGAAAGTCACTAGCAGCCTAGCATGGTTCAAAATCTCATAATCAGAATCAAAATCGACTGAAAGTGTAAGTATTAAAATTGGTCATATCAGCCATATCGGGCATTTGGTCTTGGTGACACCGATCCTCGGCCAAAAAGATTTAGAAAATAATTAAAATTGTTTTAAAATTGTTCATATAATTAGTAGCATTTTGACATATTTTGTAAAATAATTGAGGGAATTTGAATCATCTTTGAATAAAACATTACAAGACAAAGCAGTTGGAGTAAATAAATTAAATTAATAAAGTATTAACAAAGACGTTACAATACAATTAATCTAACAAATTAAGTATATTCTAAGTAATTATATTCATGATAACCATTTTATAACATTTTCAAACATTTTTTCATGATAATCATTTTGTAACTAAAAAAAACAATTTTTCTAAGAAAGTAAGTTTAAAAGATTAATCTAACAAACAAATGTAAAATAACATAACAAACTAATTATATTCTATTTAACTATGACAACCATTTTCTAACAATTTTCTAACATTTCTTATGTAAACTAATTACTTATATCAGAGTCAACAAATTATCGCGCAGTTTTTAACCATATTTAACATTATTTTCTAAGAAACATGTTTAAAAATAATTAATCTTAAAAGTTATTCCTTTGATTTCTTACCAATTTTGGTTTTTTCCTCAAAATTCTCTTTTGGGATTATTGGCAAAGAAAAAGAGTATTTATAACTTTTAGCAAAAGTAAGCATTGAATTTTCTTAGACTCAGAAATAATCATTGTACTCACGAGGCACCAAAATGAAATAAGATTTGACAATCACTCTTTTGTGGTGTTGAATTAAGAGACTAATGGAATCCAACAATAATGCGGAGTCACTGTCAATTAATCAAATCTTTACGCTGCAGAATTTAAAATATAGTATGAATTTGCTACAATTTTGCAATAGTTGTGCTGGAATCGGACGAATAGAAATGGAATCGGCTTGATATCGACCGACTCCGACCAATTCCATTTCAATTCCGGTCGATTCCAACCGATTCAGATTAATTACTACTGTTTGAATCAGCCGACTAAAATACGAATCGGCCGATTCTTTGAACCAATAATACATATAGTTCCTATGAACTCAAAATTAATCATAGGTAGCATTTTTGGGGAGAAATCGTGGAAAATATATTCGGGGTGTGACATTAACAGAATGGATTTTCCATTTAAGTGGCTAGTCATTGACTTTATAGGAAGGATTCAGCTCCAAATCCTTTCAAAAGTAGCCATATCTGTGTGTGTGTGTGTTGGTGCGCGTGCATATAGGTACATGAAAATCATCATCTAAGTCTTTTCTCTCAAAAATGAGGTAGGCCATGGAGCAAGGCACAATGAAAGATTTGATAAAGTTTTATCACCAGCTATCAACATAATGTCAACCATCTTATAATTAGTATCAAATTCCAAAATAAGAAAACTATGGACAGAAAGGACTCAAAGGAGCTTGCCAAAATCCTGCAAAAAACCAATGGCATCCTCCAAATTCTTTTAGACTAGGAAAAAGGTATAGAAGAAGGGAAAGATGACAGATTTCTCCAAGTACATTAAACTCTAAGGCACACATTAAGCCAAGAGCCAAACAAAAAATATTCTCTATATGTGCCTAGAGAGATATATATATATAGGTTAGAAACCGAGTACCTACCTCCACAAACGACTAAGACAAGGAGAGGAAAACCATAGGTAGAAAGATGTAGCCAACTACTTCTTTGTGCATTAACATCTTTTCAGTATTTATAATTTTATTAAATAACTTAGGACTTATAATAACCTCTCATCTCCTTTAGACTTCCCAACTATATAACATGTATATCTCCCCATGTTTTCATTTTCATCTTCTTTAAAACATTCTTAAGTAAATCTAAATATTTTGGAAGTATCTAAAGTTTCTAACATGGATAGAATCATCTCATTGAGCTTAAGAACTTTTGTGTAATTCTCTCATTAAAGTTATGAAATAACACCACTTTTTTTCAATTTCTTGTTCATTTATTATGCTGTTTTCATCTTCAATCTTAATGACTCGGCATTACCTCAGTTTCCACTCTTTATATTCCCTCATCTTACCAAGCTTCCGCACTCATGTGTGTTTTCCCTCCTTATTTAAATTCTTATATAAAATATCGTATCCTTTGTATTTAGTCTTACTAACCACATATTTAGCTTCATCATAATCTTTAGTTTCAAAATTTTAATCCTACAACTTGACAAATCTTTACAACATGTGCTCGTGCTTTTAAATAACAATCTTTTGAAGTTCTCATGCCACCACCATCTTTAATTAGCAATACATATTTACTCTGGTGCTGTAGTTAAGCTCAACTTATGAAACTCAAGAGTGCAAGAATGTTGCAATGAGATACTCTGTGTGATTGAATTAAGTGAATAAATTCAGTATAAGAATTCCATAAGTTTATTTTTTGTAAAATAGGTAAGGTAAACAAACATAAATTTTTCAGTTCCGATCACTTGACTGTTGCTTCATCCCTTTCATATGAACATATTTTGGTTGATATTTGATGGTTTGGTACATTCACTGTAATCTTTCTACAGTACTATGTTCACAACGTTAACATGCATCTACACATTAACTCTATGCTTTTATAACTAATTTTAGTTCAAGTGACCTGCTACAGAAGAGGGGAAAAAAAAAGAAGAAAGGGAATGAAACACTAGGAGATGGTGAAAATAGGGAAACACTAGGAGATGGTGAAAATAGGGTAGCAGTTATAAATATAAAACAGTAATATGTCACCAAACTACAGAATAAAATCCTTAGGTAGACTTGGTCCACATATGATGATATCCGAACTAACAAAATACTACTCCAACAACACATGGACATCTTAGGGCAAACAATTACTAGTGAACCAAGCAGATGTTTTCATTTGATTAACACTAATAAGAAATTTACTTTATCTTATTTTATCATTGCTTGATAGCTGTTGCAATTCGAAGGCAAAACTAAAATAAATTCAAAGCAGCAGTTAATCCTAGATTGCACTTTCTGGCAATTTATAAACAGCATAAAACTGGAAATAAACTAAACATACTGGTTACTTTGGGGTTTACATCCAATTTCATTTACTATTACTAAAACAGATCGACAGATCGACATTGGGAATGTGTTTACATTATAACTATTTGGTCATAATCATCCGTCAAGGATGAAAAGAATTCCCTAAGCAAACCATATCATCTTCCCACTTTTAAACTTTTTCCTAGTTTAGAAGAGTTTTCAATGTTACTTCTCAGTTGCATAATTGCATGACCAATAAAGTTAGTTCTCCAACCCACCAACTGATGTAGTAGATTTATGGCAAGCCCTCGCAGCCTCGCTTGTTAGTTTCCCAGGCAAGGACCTGGCACATCTTCAGAGGGTTTGACACAATTTTTCTCAGATAAATCATAAAAAAAAAAATTGCAATTTCTCATAGATCCCTCTAGTGCACTCCCTATCCAACCTTTTCCGATGCAATCTGCTGAGATGATGATGATGATGATGATGATCATAATCATGATGATGATGATGATGATGATGATGATGATGATGATGATGATGATGATTAAAGATGAGTAGAAAGACTGCTAATTTGAACAACAATAAAGAAGGTGATGTCACTATATCAGCCAATCTTAAAGAGAAAAGACAGAAAAAAGATGTCCAGGAAGAAAACATACCTCAACTTCAAGATTCCATTGTGCTGTTGCAAAAGACCTAGCAAGCTCTGCATTTGTTGTCTGCAACAGCTCAACTTCAGAAAGGACCATAATCCCCTTAATATCTCCGTTTACTAAAACTTCTACCAACTAGTTACTTTTTTTTATTTAAGAACTAGAAGGAGAAACTAAAAATCGCCTAGTGTCTGCACTGTGACAAGCCAAAAGATACATAGGCTAGAAAATATAAATGCATAGAGACTTACTACACCTCAAGCTTAGCTAAACAAGCAAAGGCTTCCATCCTGGTGCTGTTGTGCTTTTGCTTCTCTAACTCAACTGCCTCCATGGTTTCAATCATATTCATCTGGAGTTCTGAAGCCTGACAAAATAAAGATGCTAACGATATTACAACATTGCAACTGAGTGTATGAGATGAAATCATGAAAGGCTGACATTTAAAGCTGCAGTCTGCTAGTTAGATCTTTCAGGAATTCCAAAATATTTTGCAGGCTGCTAGTCCTGTTTTGATACATGACAAAATAAAGTAAATATAATTGAAAACATGCTCAGGTTCAGCATCACATTGAACGTTTAATTAAAACATGATGAACTATATGAATTATAATCTATAAAGAATTTCAGCAAAATCAGTACATGGCATTATGGCAATGAGGTAAACACCGTATAACAGATTTCAGAAAGGAGATGCCTTTGTGCTCAATGTACACTACACTTTAATGGTTCATAAGGAATCTTCAGCGTGGAAGAGAAGTTTCAATAGGATATAAATCTAAACAATGATTGAAAGAGAAGATGGGGAAAAGAAACCATAAACTTATTCAAGGAGGGGAACATCATTAAAATAGGAAACAAGGGTAAATACCCATTAAACTTTTACCAAGACCCACCATTGCCATTGAGATGATGTCTCAGAGAGAGAGAGAGAGAGAGAGAGAGAGAGAGAGGACGACATGGCCTTCCAAAAGATAAGAGGTTGTGCCGCCGCCTCCCTTCCTTCTGTGTATGTATGAGAAAGATAATGGATGAAAGGATGGTCATGATCAAGGTTTGAACTATCATCAGATACCAATAATTACGCCCAATATCAATATTGTCATATGGCTCAATACAACACTTGCCAAGACTATTGATGCGACCAAGACAAACAGCCAGTAAACAAGTGATATTACAATTCTGATACCAAAAATGGATAGCCAATACCAATATAAAATACTAAGATTTAAATCTTAACCATGGTACTTCCAAAATAAAAGGTCAATTCCATGTCATGCCTTACATAGATAAACGAATTTGTTGAGACTATTTCTGTCAGTACTATCCATTTTAGAATATAGGAGGGTAGAGTAACAAAAATATGTGGTAGAACCATGTCACTAATCTACAACTGAAGCAACAACAATAACAAAGCCTTAATCACAAATTTTGTGTTGGCTGCATGGACATTTTATCTCCATGCAACTCTGTTAAGGGCAATCTTTTTTTCTTTATTCACCTCTATTAAGAGTATCTCCTATGTTCAGTATATGTTTTATACCCGCATCAACCCATGCTCACATAGGCCGACCCCTCAATTCAACTGCAACTAGCATCTTAATTTGCACCTCCTCATTGTGGCCAACACTCAAGTCCTAGCTGCTTTTTCAACTATGATTCTATCATTCCTATAATACACACATTGGTCACGATACCCGAAACAAACAACTTATATACGGTTCTGTCTCATCTTAGCCCACATCTGGGCGAAAAGGGCCTCACAGCCATTTTTATCCCATTTTTGCTCATAACACAACATTCTCATCTTGGCAATTAGCTACACTCATTTTTGGACATGATGTTTCTTAGTTGCACAAAATTCTGGCATGTGTAGCTATCATATAAGACTTCATTCAACTATATAGGTATTCTACTATCACATAGCATTTCAGAAGAAAAAAAATTCTCAATTTTAACCATCTTTGCTTTGGTTCTGCTTAATGATTCATCATAATGAATATCATCACTCACTGGGGTGGCGTGTGCATTAATCACCAATGTGAAATGCACATGTCATTTCTTCCCATAGTTTTTGCTAAGGATTCATTTCATATCATGGTCTAAAGTCGCGGTCTCGGCCGCCAACTCAACGGGCATTGTTACACATCGGTCGCAGTGTCGCGGCCCCGACTCGGGCGAGACGCGCGAGACGCTACATAGAGAACTCAAAAAAAAAAATCTAAAAAATCACGATAAATCTTAAAAATATATAGACATCAAAATTGACGTATAACATATCCAAAACATATCATTTAGCACACTGAACATGAATACATGTCTCGTGATATTAAAATATTAAAATAATGCATAATTTAGTAAATTATATGAAATTAATTAAATTTAAATTAACTACTCTTTTCACAATAGTAAAGATTAGCTCTACCTTTCTAATAAAAGTTTAAATTATATGAAATGTTGGCTTGACTCGGCCTAGACTCGAGGCCGACACTCGGGTGACTCGGCCAAGTCGGCCCTGAGTCAAGCAAAAGAATGCTATAGGTTGACTCGTGGACCGGTCTCGGGACGGGGAAGGTTGTTCCGGTTCCGACTTGACGTAATCGGAACCTGAAAGGCCGAGTTTTTGAACCTTATTTCATATAGTGGTCTTAGAACCTTTAGCTATAAATTGTCCCCTTCCCGCTTTTTAACAAAAACCACAATGGATTTATTTTCCTTTTTTCTCTTCCGATCAAGAAACCTCCATGACTAGATCATTATCCATCATGCGGATTGAATTAGGTGGTATATACAGTCGGCAAACGTAATCTTCGCCTCACCTTCATTGAGGAAATAGAGTCAATTTATGGACCAATGAAATGATCCTAACTGAATCCTGACACTTCAAAGTATTTTAAAATTCTTAGCCCCTTTTACTACATTTTATAGTTAGTTCTAGTTGCTTGGTGAACCAGATATTCAGTAGCATTAACTTTACTATTATTTCAGATGCTTCCTCGTTCACTGCCAAGAAAGACTCACAAAAGACAAAAGAATTACTTATTTATTAGTCTCCTCTAATCTTTGTGGGATTGTTGTGGGTAATTTCCTAAGGAATTAATCCACGCACCAGATTATAAAAACAAGTCAAATCAAATCTCAAAAAAGGCAACGTAAACACACAAAATTACGTGAAAACCCGAATGGGAAAAAATCACAGGAGAAAGAAAGAGAATCCACTAGCACGATGGCGATTACAATAATGTTCTCTAGTCAACTAGGGTTTCTGAGATCGAACCTCTTCTACGTTGGAAGGGGTCTCCCATTTATACAAGTTGTGACGATTGGATAAGGCAATTTAAACACTTAACCCCTTATCAAGAGACAGTTACAGCAAAAAAACTGAATTCGAACTGGTTGGATGAGGTTCATTTTATCTAGAAGTCCTCGTCCAGTTGTAGATGTGGTTGATCCGTCCTCAAACTGTAATTGCCAAATTCAAATGGAGATTTGGCTTAGAGATAAGGATTCGCACAACTGATTCTATCTCCTTATCCTATCCCTACGAGCCGCTCGGGGTTTGACTCGATCGAGGACTCCCGCTTGGAGGTTCTGGAAGCGGCCACGTGTCGCTCGCCTGTTTGGTGATAAAAGGACACATGGCGTGATCTCGAGGAGGTCAAAAATTGACCACTACAGATGCCCCCTCTGCTCTCTTCTCCCTGAAAAAGGTCGGAACTCTCCCTTGGAGGCAATAGTTTCCCGAAAACTCTGATAGAGAGATATCAGTGTTCTAAAAAAAGGTTTAAGCGGCCGATTAATCGTCCGCTTAAATGTTTTCGGTCTGAAACCGAGCAGAACTTGAAGAAAGCGATCCGATTACTCGGTCAGGCGATTAATTCGCTTAAGCGATGATTAAGCGTCAATCAGTATCCTCCTCGCCTTTTGAGTAAGGTCTCCCTACTGGCGCCTTCATGGGAGTTCTCAGTAACGTCGCTCATCCGACCCTGGTGGATTGTTTGCTTAGGAATCATCACCAGGACGCGGATGGGGCGCGACAATAAGCACCTCCGCTTTTTCGCTCAGGAAGAACTCGTTCATGCAAAATCAAAACATGCATCACTCTCGTTAGATGTATTCATACTTTGTGCTTGGATGGATATAACTGAAAAAATTTCCTAATAAAGCAGAGAATGTTTAACACATGTGTTGTTCAGAGCTTGCCTTATTTGAGATTTGATTTGTTGTGTCTGCTCGGGGTGTCGTTTTGGTTCCGAAGGGTTAGGAATGATTCGGGATATAGTTCCCGAACGGGATTCATTCTCCAATGGTACCTGCGAATGTTAACCCGAGTCGGGATGCTCCCAGGTGCGAAGTTTTGTAGTCATGTTGTCCCAAGGTAGGATGTTGACTTGCTCAGGGGACCATCGAGGTTGTTCCGATTGTAAGCTCTCTGAACTGTCGATGTGAGCAAGCTTCGATCTTTCAGGGGTCTTCTCGAGGGGAAACTATCGGAGTGAGTGCCCATTTAGGCTTCTGACCTGAACGACCATCAGAGTATATCCTGTTATAGGCTGGCTTCAAGTATCCAACATGGGCGAGCCTCATCTTTCAGGAAACCCCCCGAGGGTCGCTATCAGGGTGAAGACTCGTATAGGCGGTTGACCTGCTTGGGCGGCCATCAGAGTATATCCCATTATAAGCTGGCACCAAGCATCCAACGTAGGCGAGCCTCCATCTTTCAGGAAGCTGTTGGCCCAAAGGCCCATCGCTCTAGTTTTGATGATGATTAACTCATGTAATTATAGTACTAATGATCTTGTGTTTAAATTAGTATCAGATATTTGATCAAGATCTTAGTTGGTGTTTAGCTTCAACAAAGGATTTAAAGTCAAGTTTTGAAGATAGCACGTGTCGATTCAAGAGCTCGCGCATCAAGATTGTATCAAGTACTCAGAATGAGTCAAGCTCATTGGATCAAGGTTTGGACCAAGTCAAGAAGAAGAAAACCTTCAAGAGAAGACTTCTGTCTAGCTTTGTTTGTAGTAAGATTTTGTTTTTAGATAAAATGTAAAGGATAAATTAGTTGGTGGCTTGCTCAAGTTCATATACACTCACACACAAGATTGATATGTGATTTCATAAAGGAGTTTTCGTTTTGAAAAATATCGGTTTAGTTTATAAGATTAAAAATATACATGTGTTTTATCAAAACTTATTTTAGAGCTTAATGTCAAAAACATAAATATTTCATCATATATGTGTAGTGGATCATATCCATACACACTAAGCTTATAAAGTGTTTAGAATATCTTGTTTTTGTATTTTGAGAAGTTTTGGAAAAAAATCAAGTTTGGAAAATACAGATTTTTGTTTAAGGCAAAACTTTCATATTACAAAAATAGTTCAAAATGTTTGTAACATGTTTTGATTTTTACTCAAACATGTTTGTATTATTATAGTTATCACTGAACTTATTTTTGTAGAATTTATGAGAATTTATGGGATTTTATTGAAGGTAAAAAGACAAGTTTTTAATCCCTGAAAATAGCTGAACTGGCCTTCTGCCGGTCGACCGGACGGTCGACCGTGCCAGTCGACCGACATGCACAAACGTGTACAGCCAAGGGCCGGTCGACCGCACGGTCGACCGCCAGAAAGCCTCTGCTCTCTGAAAATGGCCCGATAAACCGGCCGGTCGACCGCTGGGTCATTTGCCAGGCAACGGTCGACTGGCCGGTCGACCGCTGGCACAACGGTCAGAAATTTGACCGTTGGCCGGTCAACAGCCAGCAGTCCAGATTGCTGATTTGGACCCCAACGGCTAGATTTTGAAGGCCTATATATTGGGGTTCCCTTGGACTGTTTTCTACAAGATTTCAAGAGAGCTTTTGGGCTAGTTTTTCCTACCTATATCAGTGGTTTTATCCACATATTTTAGAGCCAATATTTTCAAATCAAAAGGAGAGTTTATCAAGAGTTTTCAAAAGTGATTTCTTGAGTTTTTCACCACCAATTCAATCCTAGTTTTTCTCACACATACTTGAGCTTTCCATTGCTATATCAATCCTATAGGAGAGTTGTTGTAAGAGTGATTTTAGGTGATCAAAGTGTTTAGATTACCAAAGTGTTCATTCTTGTTTTAACGAGGCGGACTTGCGGGTTCGCATTGTTTCGAGTTCTAGTGAGAGCTCGGTATAGAGGTGCGGCCTCGACAAGCTAGTGTGCTTGCGGTGTGTAGTTCTTGCGGGAACAAGAGAGGGACTAGTGAGTCCAAGAGTTCTAGTGTGAACTCCTTATAGGTGTTATGGCACCGAATGATCTGGTAAGATTGATTCTAGTGAAAATCATTCATAGTGTTGAAGGCGAGGACGTAGAGCAAAGGTGCTCGAACCTCGAAACAAATCTCCCGTGTTTGCGATTGCTCTCTATCTCTCACTTGTGTTTATATCTTGCTTGCTTACATTGCTTACGTCTTTATATGCTTGATATATATTGTGCCTTATTGATATATGTTTGGGATTGTTTGCTCACACTTGTATTCAACCAAGAGAGTCGTAGCGGCACCTCAACTCTTATCTAGAGGAATCTTGAGGAGATAGTCCAGAACCCTTCACGGGGAATCCGGCTACACTCTTGTGTTATACTTGGTGTGTATAGCTTAAGAATTTTTAATTTGCATAAATAGTTTTAATTCCGCATTAATTCATCATTAGATTAGCTAGTCACCTATTCACCCCCTCTAGGTGATTTCAATTGGTATCAGAGCCTCGTGCTCTTAATTTGGGTCTAACGACCTAGAGTTAAAGATCCTTATTTTTGGCTAATCATAATATTTGTTTACACACACATGGATTTCATGTCACCTCCCATGTTTGACATTCTTAACATCCAAACTTGGAAAGTTAAGATGTCCATGTACCTCAAAGGCCTAGGTATTCATGTTTATCTTGCTACCATTAAGGATTCATACTTTAGTAATAGCAAGTATCTTGAGGCTAACTCAAAAGTCATCCATGTTTTAAAGTCAATCCTAAATGATCATTATCTATGTAGGATTTCTAACTTTGATTCGGCTTTTGTAGTATGGAACACAATAGTCTCCCTTGGCGAACAAGAGCAATACTATGCGGGGAGCGACTTCGATGTTGGAAGTGATGCTTCCAACTTGTGCTACATGGTCCAAGGGGATAATCCCCTTGAGGTAAATTCTGAATCCGAGCTAGAAGAAGATATTGACATGTCTTATGATGAACTTGCATCTTTTTGTCAACTTCTTGAAAAATATGACTTGCCCAAAAAGGATAATAAGAAAATGAAAAATAAATTTGATTCCATGTTAAAAGAAAATGATTCTCTTAAAAATTAATTTGAATGCATTTGAAAAGAAAACAAATTTTTGAAAAAGGATAATATTTCCTTGACTTCTAAATTGAATGATCTTTGTGAAGAAAATACTTCATTGAAAAATAAGATTAATTTGGTGAAAAAAGAAAGGAAATTGCTTTACAAGAAAACAACTGTTTGAAAAGAAAAATTATTTCAAAAGAAAAAAATGTTTCTAAAAAGAACAAGATTGTTGATTCTCATTCTCACCATGCTTTTCATGCAACCATTGATAAAAATGAGATTAAATTTTTGAAAAATAGAATAGATTGTTTGAGCTCAACTTTGAGCAATTGTACATTTAACCATAATAGATTGGAAATCTTATTTCAAAAGAAACAAGATCCACATGTTCATGCACATCACCCACGGCACACATATGCACACTTTGCACACCATGATCACACTCATTCACATGTGCATCCTAGAGTGTACAAATGTACAAGCAAAGGCCATTTAGCAAAATTTTGTTATGATAAGGTAAATTTCATTAATTTTGCTAATAAAAATGTTTGGGTTCCAAACAAAGCTAACCCTCGCAGACCCAAAAGAAAATAGGTACCAAAGTCCTCACCTCTTGTGTTTGATGTAAGTGTGGGCTCTCATATGACGTGAGAGATTTGGTGCCTTGGTGGTGAATGCATGGGCTAAATGGACATACAATTGATACACCGCTATCGAGAAAGTTTTGGTGGAATGACCACCATGTTTTGAAGACTTGGAGTATAGTTCTTATAGTTTGATAACTATCTCTAAAAACTCCTATTTTAGTTTACAAGCTTTTATTGATGACTTTAGCATGTTTTGGTTTAAATGCTTATTTTGTTAAATGATCATGTTTTGCGTTTTATGAGGTGATTACTTGTTTAGGTGTAATTTTCATTAAAACATTTGTATATACTTGTACAAGTAGTGAGTTACACTTGATCATTAGATGTTTGTACTTCATTTTCCATTTGTACTCATTACATGTACACGTATAACCTAGTTTTGATGATTCTTCCATTTACACTTATTATCCCTATTTTTTTTGGTTGCTTCATGTATATGTAATTCTTGTTCAAAAACTAATAAATATACATGTACACTCTTGAGTCTCTTACCTTCATGCAAATTATATCATAGACTCTTTTGTGTTTAGGATATGTATGTATATTTTTTGTTTTGATAGAACATACATATGCCTTGAAGTTTGTTTTTAATGAAAATAAATTTTTATGATTTCATGTTTTTGATAAAAAGAAATTCATGTTTATCTTAAGCCTCATTGATTATTTTCATGAAAATGCTATTTACATGATTCTTTTACACTCACACTTCATTTGTTTACTCATGACATTGTCTTCATGAGAATTTTTAAGCTTTATAGATTTCGAGTGTCAACTCTTATGTATTTGGTATGTTTCATGAGATATATATGATTTGGTTTTATGTTTGAAGGATTTTAACTAGTTTTTCAAAAATTACTTTAAACTAGTTATTTATTCTCCAATCGGTAGAGCTTTCAAACTATGCTAAAATATTTTCAAACTCTTATTTTTGAAAACCCCTACCAACCACTTTAAGGGCGGATGGATGGGCGACCATGCCTTATTTGCCTTATTGAAAATCTTTTTATCATGTGCATGAATAGGGTGGTTAGGTATGAGTTATACACATGAACTTCATGAAATTATATTTTTGTATACTCATATTTGTTTTCTTATATATGTATGCTTCAAATATCAAATAATATCAATTTCTTTTGGTATTTTCATTTTTCATACATATATATGATTTGATTGTCCTTGATATACAATCTTTATATGTTTAAAGCACAAATTATGTTTATGATAAACTTGACTTAAATCTTGTTTTCAATTGGTATCTCAATTGGTATTTTAATGAGCTTATGCATTATTTTCTATTGGCATTTCAATTAGTATCAATATACTTCATATTTTACCTTTTAATTGATATCAAAATATACAATATACTTCAATTGGTATCTATATGTTTCGATTTCAATTTGGTTTCGATTTCATATTGGTATCAAAAATGTTTTTCCTTTTATTTGGTATCAAAATTTACCATATATTTCAATTGGTATCTAAATATAAAATATTTTACTTTATTTGGTATCACAATTTACAAATATTTCAATTTCAATTGGTATCAAAGTTTTCAATTTCATTTGGTATCAAAAATCTTGTGATATCTTAATACTTGTTTATTTACAAGTGATATTTCAAAATTTTGATTTAAGAAAATTCAAAATTTGTCTTTAAAGTGATGATTAAAAATGTTTTGATTTGTATTGCCTATATGCAAGGGGATCTTAACATCTCTTCTATATATAAATTCATGTTGAGTGTATCTTGTATTGAAGAGTTTGACATCTCTTCTTTATGTGATACACGTGTGTAGGGGGAGCTTTACATCTCCACTTATACATTGTATAATTATGCTTTATGTGAGTTAGGATTTTGTCATCCCTTCTTCATGTAATGCATGTATACAGGGGAGTTAACTTATCGTCTACCTCTTCGTGAATGCATATCGCATATGTATATCCTTATTGTTGATTTGTATTTTTACCCCTTTGTTGATGATTGACAAAAAGGGGAGAATGATTTTGAGTTTATATATGCATATTTAAGAGTTTATATATGCATATTTACAATTTGAGTTTATGTTTATACAAAAAGGGGGAGATTTTTTTTGGGAAAAGGATTTTTGATTTATGCATGTTTCTCTCACCTTGTTTATGCATATATATTTGTTTAGTTTTATGCACTTCATTGCAATATATATTTGTTTATTGTTATGCATGAGTTAAGGGGAGCTTCTACGAAGCTTGACTTTAATCCATGCATATATAACTCCATTAGTTTTGTCATCATCAAAAAGGAGGAGATTGTTTGCCCAAAGGCCCATCCTCTAGTTTTGATGATGATTAACTCATGTAATTATAGTACTAATGATCTTGTGTTCAATTAGCAGATATTTGATCAAGATCTTAGTTGGTGTTTAGCTTCAACAAAGGATTTAAAGTCAAGTTTTGGAGCTAGCACGTGTCGATTCAAGAGCTCGCGCATCAAGATTGTATCAAGTACTCAAAATGAGTCAAGCTCATTGGATCAAGGTTTGGACCAAGTCAAGAAGAAGAAGACCTTCAAGAGAAGACTTCTGTCTAGCTTTGTTTGTAGTAAGATTTTATTTTTAGATAAAATGTAAAGGATAAATTAGTTGGTGGCTTGCTCAAGTTCATATACACTCACACACAAGATTTATATGTGGTTTCATAAAGGAGTTTCGTTTTGAAAAATATCGGTTTGGTTTTTAAGATTAAAAATATACATGTGTTTTATCAAAACTTATTTTAGAGCTTAATGTCAAAAACATAGATATTTCATCATATATGTGTAGTGGATCATATTCATACACACTAAGCTTATAAAGCGTTTAGAATATCTTGTTTTTGTATTTAGAGAAGTTTTGGAAAAAAATCAATTTTAGAAAATACAGATTTTTGTTTAAGGCAAAACTTTCATATTACAAAAATAGTTCAAAATGTTTGTAACATGTTTTGATTTTTACTCAAACATGTTTGTATATCATAGTATATCACTGAACTTATTTTTGTAGAATTTATGAGAATTTACGGGATTTTATTGAAGGTAAAAAGTCAAGTTTTTAATCCCTGAAAATAGCTGGACTGGCCTTCTGCCGGTCGACCGGACGGTCGACCGAGCCAGAAGTCGGTCGACTGCGCCGGTCGACCGACATGCACAAACGTGCACAGCCAAGGGCCGACCGCCAGAGAGCCTCTACTCTCTGGAAATGGCCCGGTCGACCGGCTGGTCGACCGCTGGGTCATTTGCCAGGCAACGGTCAACCGGACGGTCGACCGCTGGCACAACGGTCAGAAATCTGACCGTTGGCCGGTCGACCGGGCGGTCGACCGCCAGCAGTCCAGATTGCTGATTTGGATCCCAACGGCTAGATTTTGGAGGCCTATATATTGGGGTTCCCTTGGACTGTTTCCTACAAGATTTCAAGAGAGTTTTTGAGCTAATTTTTCCTACCTATATCAGTGGTTTTATCCACATGTTTTAGAGCCAATTTTTCAAATCAAAAGGAGAGTTTATCAAGAGTTTTCAAAAGTGATTTCTTGAGTTTTTCACCACCAATTCAATCCTAGTTTTTCTCACACATACTTGAACTTTCCATTGCTATATCAATCCTATAGGAAAGTTGTTGTGAGAGTAATTTTAAGTGATCAAAGTGTTTAGATCACCAAAGTGTTCATTCTTGTTTTAAGGAGGCGGACTTACGGGTTCGCATTGTTTCGAGTTCTAGTGAGAGCTCGGTGTAGAGGTGCGGTGTCGACAAGCTAGTGTGCTTGCGGTGTGTAGTTCTTGCGGGAACAAGAGAGGGATTAGTAAGTCCAAGAGTTCTAGTGTGAACTCCTTGTAGGTGTTGCGACACCGAGTGATCCGCTGGGATCGACTCTAGTGGAAATCCTTCATAGTGTTGAAGACGGGGACGTAGAGCAAGGGTGCTCGAACCTCGAAACAAATCTCCCATGTATGTGATTGCTCTCTTTATCTCTCACTTGTGTTTATATCTTACTTGCTTACATCTTTATATGCTTGATATATATTGTGCCTTATTGATATATGCTTGGGATTGTTTGCTCACACTTGTATTCAACAAAGAGAGCCATAGCGGCACCTCAACTCTTATCTAGAGGAATCTTGAGGAGATAGTCCAAAGCCCTTCACGGGAAATCCGGCTACACTCTTGTGTTATACTTGGTGTGTATAGCTTAAGAATTTTTAGTTTGCATAAATAGTTTTAATTCCGCATTAATTCATCATTAGATTAGCTAGTCACCTATTCACCCCCCCTCTAGGTGATTTCAGAAGCCCCAGAAGGGTCGCCGTCAGGGTGAAGACTCGTATAGGCGGTTGACTTGCTCGGGCGGCCATCAGAGCATATCCCATTATAGCTGGCACCGAGCATCCAACGTGTACGAGCCTCCGTCTTTCAGGACGCCCCCCAAAAGGTCATCGTTAGAGTGAAGACCCGTATAGGCCGTGGATCTACTCGGGCAGCCATCAGGGCTATCCCATTATAGGCTGACTCCGAAGGATCGACATGAGCGAGTCTCCGTCTTTCAGGAGACCCCTGAAGAGTCGTCGTCAGGGTGAAGACCCATATAGGCCGGTGGATCTGCTCGGGCGGTTATTAGGATTTATCCCATTATAGGCTGGCTCCGAGGGATCGACATGGGCGAGTCTCTGTCTTTCAGGAGACTCCCCGAAGAGTCAACGTCAGAGGTAAGACTGGTATAGACCGTGGATCTGCTAGGGCAGCATCAGGGTATATCCCAATATAAGCTAGCTCCGAGGGATCGACGTGGATGAGTCTCCGTCATTCAAGAGACTCCCCGAAGAGTCGTCAGGGTGAAGACCCGTATAGGCAGTGGATCTGCTCGGGAAGCCATCAGGGTTTATCTCATTATAGGCTGGCTCTGAGGGATCGTGTGGGCGAGTCATCTTTCAGGAGACTCCCCGAAGTGTCGCCGCCAAGATGACTCATATAGGACGTGGATCTGCTGGGGCAACCATCAGGGTATATTCCATTATAGGCTGGCCCTAAGGGATCGACATGGGCGAGGCTCCGTCTTTCAAGAGACTCCCCGAAAAGTCGACGTCAGGGTGAAGACCCTATAGGCTGTGATTCTGCTCGGGCGGCCATAGGGGTTTACCCCATAGAGGCTGGCCCCGAGGGATCGATGAGGGCGAGGCTCCATCTTTTAGGAGACTCCCTGAAGAGTCGCCGTCAGGGTCAAGACCCATATAGGCCGTGGAGATTGTACCTAATGCTCGGGGCAAATATTAGAGTTAGGTAAAACACGATTAAGATAGCAGAAAATGGTCTTTCCATTGAATATTACATGACTTACACATCATATCGCTTCAAGTGAAAAGAGTTCCATTGCTTATTGAGTTGGTTCCCAACCTGATCGGCCAAGGTGTAAGATCCCTTACCTCCCCGAGCGATGATGATATAGGGACCCTCCCAGTTGGGTCCCAGCTTTCCTTGATCCTTCGATCGCGTGTTGTGGATCACGCGCTTCAGGGTCAGGTCTCCAATTTGGAATTCCCATGACTTCATCTTCTTGTGGTGTGCGGCCCAGATTTGTTATTGATAGGTCGTGATGCGGATATGGACATGTTGTCACCTTTCCTCCGAGGATTCAGCATTAAGCGGAGTAAGGCATCGTTCTGATCTTGAACCACTCCTTCCACTCGGAGTGTCAGCATGTTGGTATCGACTGAGATGATCGCTTCTGTTCCTTATGCCAATGAGAACGGGTTTCGCCTGTCGGGACACGTTTGGTGGTCCTGTAAACTCAGAGTACTCTAGGGAGTTTCTCTGCCCATTTTCCTTTAACTTTGTCCAGACTTTTGCAGAGGTAATCGAAAATGGTGTGACTGTTGATTTCAGCCTGGCCATTGCCTTGAGTATAATAGGGCGAGGAGAATCAATGTGTGATCATGTACTTGGCGCAGAGGCCACCTTGCTTGTTGGTAAAGTTCATAGCGTTGTCGGATGGATGATACAGGGGAGCCCGAAGCAGCACACATGTTCTACCAGAGGAACTTGACAATCTGTTGTCTGGTGACTTCGGAGAGTGGCACCACCTCAACCCATTTGGTGAAGTAGTCGGTGGCTACAAGTAGGAATCGCAATTGGAGTTGTACCCGGGGGAGCGGCCCGACTACATCCAGTCCCCATTGCATGAAGGGCCACGGGCTGCGTAAGGTGTGGGTCGGTACTTGGTTTGTTTGACACTGGAGCAAACCTCTGACATTGTGGGCACTTCATATAATTCTTGGCGTCGTCGAACATCTTGGGCCAGTAATACCCTTGATTGATGACCTTGTGAGCGAGGGAGCGAGCTCCCGCATGATTCCCACAATCACCGTAGTAGATTCATGTTCAAAGACTCGGCAGAGTCGGAGACGAGTCGGCTCGTATCCGTCTCGGCCCGCTCCGAGACGATCCGAGTCACGAGTCGGTCGGCTCAACTCAGAGGAGGCCAACTCGGCCGAGAATCAGAGTTGACTCAGTCGACTCGGCATATGATGATGATTTTGTGCCTCATCGCAATTCAATGTGAAAATAACTACATTAGCATGTATTTATGATGTAGTTTGTGTAATTTACTATATGTGTATGTATTTTGATATGCTTCTATTGACGACGCGTGTATTTATACTTTCGCTTTATGTTTAGTATGCTAGGTGATATATTTTGGACATGTGATACTGAATGTGGGTGTCTACATTTTTTTAAAATTGTCGTGATTTTTCAGAATTTTTTGAGCTTTCTCCAGCGTTTTGCGCGTATCACCCGATCCGATCCGAGTCGCCGAGACCGATCCGTCTCAGTGCCCGCCGAGTTAGCGCCGAGACCGCGACTGTGAACCATGAGTAGATTTCCTGCATCACTTTCTGAGCGTCGTCTGCACCGAGACGTCTCAGATACGGGTCAGAGTGGAGACTGGAGTAGGATTTCTTGTATAGGGTGTCCCCAATGAGTGTATACCTGGTGGCCAAGTGCTCGAGCTTTCGTGCCTCAGTCCTATCGTCGGGAAGCGTTCCGTCCTTCAAGTAGGCGATGATCGGGTCCCTTCACCATGGTGAGCATCGAGGCGTAAGACCTCTCCGGCTGGTTGCTGGATGCTCGGATTGTCGATGTACTCGATGGGGATTTCACGCCTGAACTGGAACTCCATGGCTGCTTCCATGTTGGCGAGTGGTCGGCGTGATTATTTTCGGACCCAGGGACCCACTTGAAGTCGCATCGGGGGATTTTGGACTTCAATTTGAAAATGAGTTATAGGTACTCCGCCATTCGAGAATCTCTTGCGACGTATTCACTGCTGACCTGGTTGACTACTAGTGAAGAATCGCACTGAACTTCGAGCCTCATGACCCCGAGTGTGATGGTCGCTCGGAGCCCCGCCAGGACCGCCTCGTACTCAGCTTCGTTGTTGGAAGCTGGGAATCCAAGGGTGAAGGACTGTTCGATGATGGATCCTTCTGGAGCTAGAGCTCCACTCACAGCTGACTCCAAGACGGTGAGGTAGAGATATAGCATTTCTCCCAAGAAGGTTTTTGACAGCAGGGGTGGCGAGACCAGATACCTCTTCAGTCCTTGGAAAGATTCTCGCATTCCTCGTTCCAGCGAAAGTCGACTCCATTCTTCCTCAAGGCTTGGAAGAAAGGCCTGCATTTGTCCATGATCGGCTGATGAACCGATTAAGAGTTGTGAGACGTTCGTTAAGCATATGAACCTCCTTTACACAAGTGGGAGACTTCTGTTTAGAATTGCAGATATCTGGTCAGGGTCGGCCTTGATGCCCCGTTGAGTAACAAGATATTCCGAGAAATTCCAGAGGCCACCCCAAATGTGCCCTTTTCGGGGTTGAGCTTCACCTTGTATTGCCTAAGGAGATAGAAGGCTTTGTCCAGATGTTGGAGGTGATCCGTGCGCTGTACACTTTTCACCAATATATCATCGACGTATACCTTCATAGTGCTCCTGATCAGATCTTTAAAGACTTTATTAACCATTTGATGGAAGGTAGCCCTCGCGTTCTTGAGTCTGAAAGGCATCACCTTGTAGCATTAGACTCCCCGGCCAGTAATGAAGGTTCTTTTGTCTTCATCTGGTGGGTGCATCTTGATCTGATGACAGCCTAGACATGCATCCATGAAGCTAAAGAGCTCGTGGCCCGACATCGCCTCCACTACTTGATCGATCTTTGGAAGGGGATAACTATCCTTCGGGCAAGCTTCATTGAGGTTGGTAAAGTCGATGCAGGTTCTCCACTTCCCGCTCTTTTTCTTTACGAGAACGGGGTTGGAGAGCCAATCTGGGTATAACATCTCTTGGATGAAGCCAACTTGAAGCAGGCAGTCGACTTCGTCGCAGATGACGCGACTCCTTTGTTCATTCTCGTAGACTTCTGCTTTACTGGCTTAGCTTCCACCTTCATGGGGAGCTTGTGGCAGATGACTGTGGGGTCAATTCCAGGCATGTCGGTGGGAGTCCACGCGAATACGTCAGAATTTTCTGACAATAACTGTTTGAACAGTGTCTTCTAGTGAGGGAAAAGGTTTGAGCCGATTCGAAGTGTCTGTTCTAGACTATATGGGTCTGAACTAAATGACTCGGGCTCCTCAGTCTTATTTCGGGGTTCCCGACTCGGTGGGTGCGTTGGGATCTCGGCTTTCGTCGTACTGATTGCTATTGATCAGCAATCTTCTTCTGTTTCTTGTCCATGGGAGAGTCTTCGTTAGAGCCTGCTCGAGAGGCCTTATGTGCCCAGCCCGACCTCTTTCACGCTACTGCAGCTACCGTCCTAACCATCGCCTGATCACCCCTTATATTGGTTGTTCCAGATTGTGTAGGATACTTCAGGAGCTGATGATGGGTAGACGGGACTGCTCTCATCATGTGGATCCACGGTATCCAAGGATGGCGTTGTAGAGGAATTGGACGTCAAGGACATAGAACTTTGTGATGACGTTGAACGGATCCGCGCGGAATGGGAACTCTATCGTGCCGGGGGAACAGGCTTCGCTCACGTCGAAATCGTAGAGAAGTGACTGGGTCTGGGGAATGATCAACTTTCGGGTCAGCTCAGGAGTATCCTCCATTCGATCTAGAGCGTGGCCGTATAGAATGTTGACGATACTTCCCCGTCAACCAGGATCTTCGACACTTTGCAGCAGTCGATAAGTACCATCACAACTAAGGCGCCGTTATGTGAAAAATGCACGGAGTAAGCATCTTCCTCTGAGAAAAAGACTGGCCTGCCAGGGGATGTAGGATGGCGAGTTGTTATTGCCAGGTAGCTGTCCCTTCGGGCTTCGTTGACGTAAATGGTCCTCTCCTTGGTGGTGGTGCCTTCTATCGGGAAGCTCCTGAAGATGGCGTTCACCTCTCTGTATTGGACTAGGGTGTTGCCCGAGCGTTCGTCTGTGGTCTCGGGTTGCCTCTGCACTCTAATCTCTGAGGGTAGTCCGGGGTTAAGGATGAACTCTCAGAGGTATCCTTCATTGACCAGGTCCTGAAGGTGCCGTCGGAGGTTTCGACAGTCCACTGTGAGGTGGCCCCTCCCTTCGAGGTAGGCACAATAGTCTTTGGATCCGGGTCCTCTCAAATTCGGTTGGAAAGGCCTAGTCGGGCGCCTGACCTAAAGTTGGTCCTTGATCGCATTGAAGATGTGATCGATAGGTACCCTAAATGGGACGAGGTCAGGCTCTGCTTCACTTCCATTGCTGGGTCAGTAGTACGCCTAGCTAGCTTGTGGACAGTAAAGGAATTGTGACTCGGATTCTTCCTCGAGGGGTACTGTGGCTTCGGCTTCTCGACTTCGGGCCGTTGTCTCGGGGGCGACTGAATGTATCCCGGGTCGCCTCTTCTATCTGGATATATTTCTGCGTCCGAATAAGGATATCCCTCATCTTAGCGACATCGTTCTTCACCAGATGTTTATAGAAGGGGTTGGTGACTTGCAGCCCACTGATGAAGGCGACAACGGCTACGTTCTCGTTACAGTTGTATACCAGGGCCATCTGGCTCTAAAAGTAATTGGCGTAGCTCTTCAGACTACCCGAATTGCATCTTGAGTGTGAAGAAATGGTTGTTCCTCTGAAATTCTCTCCGAGAAGCAAAATGGTTGTAGAATGCGTCGGTCACATCATGGAAGTTCCGAAGCGAATTCCTCGGGAGCGAGTAGAACCAGTGATAGGCGGGACAGGAACGCTCGAAAGAGGAGAATATCGTCATAAGCGTAGACCGCCATTTCATCCTGGTACTGACAGAGATGAAGGGGTTCAGAGGTTCCCGAATAGTGGTCGAAAGTCGGCATTAAGAACTTCTTTGGGAAGCAAAGCGTGGTGATTTCCCTTGACAGTGGTGAGTCGGAGGGACTAAGCCCGCTGTACTCCACCCCTTTCAAAAATTGCTGGCTCACTTGGTTGAGCCACTCCTAGACCAGATCCACGATGTCCTCTATGCGAGAGAATTTCGGGGTTCGGGAACGCTTGGAGTTCCTGGAAACCTCGTCATCTTCGTAAGTCTCCGACTGGTCGCGCCTTGAGCCTTCGGTGGAGTTTGCGAATTCCGGGGTATGCGGTGGTAACAGGGGAGTTCGCACATTTCATTCTGCAGTAGGGGAGGCTGCGACTTCAGTCGTGTCCCGATTTACTTGAGCATTACTGCTTCTTTTCATGAGCAGCCGCCTCGCGAAGTCGGATCATCTCTATTTGTTGGTCCTCCATCTGCTTCTGGAGGAGTTGTTCGCTGTTGGGCATGGTTCACAGTCGCGGTCTCGGCCGCCGACTTGGCGGGCACTGAGACGGATCGGTCTCGGCGACTCAGATCGATATCGGGCGATACGCGCAAAACGCTACAGAGAAAGCTCAAAAAATTCTGAAAAAATCACGAAAAATCTTAAAAAAATGTAGACATCCACATTCATATATCACATGTCCAAAATATATCACCTAGCATACTAAACATAAAGCGAAAGTATAAATACATGCATCGCCGGTAGAAGCATATCAAAATACATGCACAATATAATAAATTACACAAACTACATTCATAAATACATACTAATGTAGTTATTTCCACATTGAATTGCGATGAGGCACAAAATCATCATCATAATGCCGAGTCGACTGAGTCAACTCCGATCTCGGAGTCGGCCTCCTCTGAGTTGAGTCGACCGAGTCGTGACTCGGACTCGTCTCGGAGCGGGCCGAGACGGATACGACTCAGCCACTCGTCTCCGACTCAGCCGAGTCTTTGAACCATGCTGTTGGGCTAGGGTTCAGGTTCGGCGGCCTGCATGCCCCGTGGCGATGGAGAGTTTGAATGAGAATCATCAGCATCGGAGATGTGGACGTCGGGTAGGTTGGGTCGGCGGTCCGCAAGCTCTGGCACTTCAATAGCTTTCCCTTTTCCTTTCGGAGCGGCAGGGCAGCGGTTATAGCCTGAGTGATGTTCTTCCTTGAAGGAGCCATATCGATCATGCGAGGCTGTTTAGAGGAAGGGTATTGGACAGGGAAAGATCCTGAGTAAGGATTCAGGAGCTCTCAACGAAAGAACCAAATGTTGTGAGCAATTTCTCAAGGAATTAATTCACGCACCAGATTGTAAAAACAGGTCAGATCAAATCTCAGAAAAGGCAACACAAACACACAACATTACGTGAAAACCCAATTGGAGAAAACCACGGAGAGAGAATACACTATCACGATGGCGATTACAATGGTTTTCTCTAGTCAGCTAGGGTTCTTGAGATCAAATCTCTTCTATGTTTGAAGGGGTCTCCCATTTATTCAGGTTGTGTCAGTTGGATAAGGTAATTTAAACACTCGACCGCTTATATCAAGATGCGGATAAGCTAAACAGCTAAATTTGAACTGGTTAGTCCTCATCCTGTTGTAAATGTGTTTGATCTGTCCCCAAAATGTAACTGCCAAATTCAAATGAAGATTTAGCTTAGAGATAAGGATTCGCACAACTGATTCTATCTCCTCATGCTATCCCTACGAGTCGCTCAGGGTTTGACTCAAATGACGACTCCCGCTTGGAGGTTCTGGAAGCAGCCACATGTCGTTCGCCTGTTTGGTGCTGAAGGGACACGTGGCGTGATCTCGAGGAGGTCAGAAGTTGACCACTACATGGATATTCTAACCACTTCACGATTCCACAGCCATCATCCATAATTCTCAAAAGAAACTACATGTATATTAAATTCAATTGCTTTGGACTACTGGCATGCCCAAATTTTCACAACTGAGTTTGCATCTAGTCTAACCCATAGTTACGAGGCCAGGAAAAGCGAGATATAAGACGAGATAGATACGAGATACGCGATTCATGAAAAATAAGGAATCATTTATATACATCTATACAAATACATAGATATAGATACATGTATATTTATGCTTAAATATGTATGCATATATATATATATGTGTGTGTGTATGAATAATATGCATGCATATTTTCTTTATTTCTTCAATAAACAATTGATTCTATAAAAATCTCATAAAATGTTTGGGCATCAATTGAAATAAAATGTTTTATTAATTTACTTATATAAAGTATATGATAATAGTTATTATTTTTGAAAAACTATATCTAATGTATACTAAATATTTTTCAGAGAATATAAATCACGGCTCAAAAGGTTTTTCAAACAAAGATCTTGTTAGCATGTTATAAAAATAATTAAGAAATAATTTGTTAGACATTTCCTACAAGTTTCACATAATTAACAAAACAATTTCCTAATCTATACTCCTTTAAAGAGAGTGAGTTTTGGTTTTTGGGTATGTCCAGAGCAATCTTGGCCCTTGAATTTCCTTGAACAAATCATCACTGTCAATTTTATTAACATGCAACCCGCCTGTATGGAATAAAACAGAAGTAACATATGAAATATGGATAGAAAATAACAAAGCCAATCAATACAAAATCAGATGTCCAATCGGGTGTCAGGTGTACAGTCAGTTTGTTGGTATTATTAGATGTTTACAATCAGTCAATAAAATCAATGATCAATATTAACATTAATATAATAATACTAAATAATACCAACACCAATAATAATTAGCAATACTAGTAATGGTAATCATCAATATTAATAACAACTACTACTAAAATAAGTAGAAATAATAAATTAAGTTTGATTAAATAAAAATAATCAGTAAATCAAATAGGAAATGAAAATACAGTATTATAATAAATTAAGTAGGAGTTATCTAGATAATTACGACCTAGGATACAGGTTGCGCAGCCGACTTACGGTTCCACTGCAGGGTTCCGGGGGATGACTGACATCCCGTATTGTTCATTGTTGTCATTATTATTGACACATTGTTATTGTTATTGACTACCTAGCGGTAGGACCTGGTTCAGCGCCAGGTGATTGGGCCGTGGTTCCGGGTATGTACGGAACCCACCTAAAGAATGGACAATGTCTCTTCCACTAATTTCAATAACTTAGGACCCTAATTGACACGTGTAGTAGGCGTAGTATGGGATGCGTCTATTACAGGTGGCAATTGGTGTTCGCTAACATAATAAATGATAATGAACTGTTAATGCATTGTGACTGACCTTAATCACCTGATTGTACATATATATATCACTATGATAGACCTATGATTGTAACATGACCAGACTTTTTATCAGACTAGTGACATATACTAGGTTACACCATGACGTTAGTTGTTTGTTTACAATTATTTTACTTGTCTTTATCTGCACACTTAGTCATATCATTGTTATTCAGTTGTGTATTTATCATGTTATTTAGTGTTGGCATTTATCTGTTATTATTTTATGCACATTGTGATATGCACGAGCTTTCCCTTTACACACACACTCACCAGGTCGCTTTCTGACGACCCTGGATTTGCACGTCCAGATATTGGACGCTTGTTTCTATTGTTCAGGTGTTCATTGTGATCGTACGCTTCGCGAGGAGCTAGATTCTCTCTCTCTGATTCTGGTATTCTCATCTCTCTTATATTTCTGTTATTTCCTGATTCTATCTTTATCGCATTCAGCTGCCATTTTCTTTCCGCTATTCATCTGCTATCATTGTGTTAGACTTTATATGTATTATTGCAGTGATCATTGATTATTATTGTTTAGATTTATAGCTGGTTCAGGTTAATTTAGGCTTAGCGTGTATACGTGGGGTATTTTCCTCGCGTATATACGTCGCCGACTCTCGTCGCGACTCCGTTTCCGCGTATTTTGGGAAGCGGGGCGTGACACCGCCCGCACGGTTATATGATCCGACCCGCTAGGTTCTCTCAATGTTCCAACTTTCTTCTATCTGCGATCTCTCTCCTCTGCATTACGCGTCCAACTCCCTTTTCTCTGGGATCCCTTCTCTCTCTCTCTCTCTCTCTCTCGATACGATTCGATTCGATTCGATTTGTTGGTAGGCTTTCTTCTTTGATTTGATTTATGTTTGCTTTTCCCTTTTGATGAACCTTATTTCTATTGGAATCGTGATAGGAATCCTATTGAACATTGTTTTTTAACATCAAGCCTTCACCACCAGGAAATGTTTTCCCTTTTGACGAATCCTTATTTCTATTGGAATTGTATAGGAATTTTTTGAAAAACATCGTTAGAACATTGAACCTTTACCACCAGGAAAGGGTTTAGGACAAGTTTCTTTCATTGTGCAAATCGACGAATTTAGGAGGGGAAATAGAGAAAGGAGAGATTTTTGGTATGTTTCTTGATCTCTTTTCTTTATCTCATCTTTGTGTTATATCACTTGATTTTGTTTTGTTAATTAAGTTTGCTCTACTTATTTCTTGTTTAGAACTTTTGCAAATCATTAAATTTTTTATAGATCTTTCTTGCTAAATTGTAATAGGTTCTTTGAATTGAAGTAAATTAAAAAATTATTAAGTTGAGTCTTAGTTATTTGCAATCCAATTACAATCCTTAGCCCTAATCTGGCAATATGTTCTTACCATAACTTTGTTCATATCGATTGGAGGATTGATCAAAGACTGAGCTTTCAATATGTAGGTTGTAGTTAGGTTTGGTTATTTAATGCCATAATTTGTGGTGATCTTAATCATTATGTGTTGAGTTGAAAATATGATCTCTGTTCAATCTCCAGACGTAAGTTTAGGAAAAATTGAACTGATGCACAAATATTCAAGCAAATTTTATTTGTCCTGAAGGAGTTGACTTTGATTCTTTTGGATGAAGAAAAGAGAGCATTTTTTTTTTTATATTGCTATCTTTGGTTTAGTTGACAAAGTGATTTTATTAATTCTGAATTGATGCTTTTAATTGAAGGAAAAAGAGTGTTGTTTTTTAATGCATAATCCTTACCCAGCACGTGCATTGCATGTGCCATTTTACTAGTAGTGTCTTATAAGTGACAAAATTGCGTCCAATAAGATTCACATACAATATGGTATTAGTGTTGTGGTGGAGATTTTCCGTTGCGAATGATTAGACAGTCGATCCACACCACAAGCGAGGGGATTTAGAATGTAAGTATAAAATGATGGTCACAACACAGAAAAAGGCAGAGATACAAGATTTTACGTGGAAACCCAAATCAGAAAAAACCACGGGGAAGAGGAGGAAAATTCACTATAATCTACCAATTTACAAGGATTATAGGGATTGTTTGGAGTGTCTCAGAACCAGGGTTGACTGTAGAAATGTCGGGAAGGCCTTGACATAGGTCGGTCCAGAAAGAATGCAGGTTTTGTCATTCTGTCAAAGGATACGGTCTTGCCCCCTTTCTTGTTGGAGACGAGGGTCCATTTATACTGAGTTGTTGGTGGTGAATAAGAGCTAGCGAGGTTCCTGTAGCTGCACGACCTGCATGTGCGGATTTGTTGTAACGGCCGTGATTATGGGCGATGAACTGTTGGGATTACATGTAGAGAATCTCTTCATTATCCATAACTGTCCGCCTTGAATGCATGGGCGTTACACGTTTTCAACGTGAGAGAGAAGCGGTGTGATTGCAGGCGAAGATCTGAGTGGTCGCTATTGGGGACTTCCGGGTATAGTCAGAATCTAGGACTGTAGGTGACTCCGCAAGGTGATGTCTTCGAGAGTTGTGGACGTCTTCGGGAGGATCCGATGTGACGAAGGCTGCTGAATGATGTGAAAGCTTCGAAAAGAAAACTTGGTTGCTCGGAGACATGTCAGCATCTTAGTAAGGGTCAATTTTTCACCACTATAGATCCCCCGCTCTTGCATTTGTCGGAGCCGTGTAAGGGAAGTCGGAAGAGTGAAATTGGTAGAGATCCTTAAATACCTTGAATTCTCCTTGATATTGATGAAGGGGAGGATCTAATCCATCAATACAAATCTTTTGAATTTTGCCTGGAGATCGCGTGACTAGAAGAGAGCTGGCATGTCGATGGATTAGACTAGCTTGAAATCTATGACTGGCGTCTTTTCGAATCCTGATGCCATAATGACTGAGATCGTGTGACAGAGGCGGTTGATATCCTGTTGATTGGTTGACCGAGGATCTTGGAATGTGGATCGACTTTTTCGGGGATTAGGGAATTGAATTGGAGACGTTTCGACTCCTCCATTTATAAATACAGTGGAGCCCCAAGTTAAAATTGCTTCTTCTCTGAAAAATCATTGCTTTCAATTTTTTGCTCTGGTAGATTGCTATGTCGTTCTTCTTCTTTGTTCGGTGGAGGAAAGAGACGGAGAGGATGGAAATGGTGGAAATGGTTGTCGGGCTCTTGCCGTTCGAAAGTCTGGTTGGCACAAAACATCAGTTTTCATGATGAGCTTGTCGCAAAACATCAATTTTCACGACAAGTTTCTGTTATCAGGAAGGATATGTAGGGCTCTCGCTTTGACCTGGTTTGTTTGTCTAATCTTCGATCAGAGCAATCCATTTCTCATCGTGGGGCTCAGAGTTCTTTCCTGATAGCGGGTCTAAGGTAGAAGGCGGTTGTCCTGAGCGGAGAGGAGAAAATTCTTCATCTGAAGAATCTTTCTTTAGGAAACCTCTCAGAGCTTCCTCCATAATCTTCTGGGCAGTGATGTGAGCAATGAGATTCTGAAATATGATCTCCATAGGACATGCTTTCTGAGTTCAGAAGTGTGGCCGGACATAATGTTAGAATGGAAGGATTGGATTACTTGTATTTCTTTTCAAAAAGTGTAAACACTGAACCGTAATGAAGTTTTGTATTACTCTTGTTAGATATAATTAATTATATATCTGAATGAATATATTCGGAATGAAAAGACTTTTCGGAATAAAAAATATATAGTGTTCATTGGAATGGAAGTGCCTGTTTAGATCTTGACTGGTTTGCTTTACCATTAGCTTTGTTCGGAATCGATCATGTCTCCACGGAGTGTCTGCCTTTAGCTCTGGAATATTTGATTTGGCATGTGAATGGTTTGGTAAGTTTGCATTGTTGTTCCCCAGTGGGGTAGTCCCCAGCGATACATGCAAATTTTTAGCCTCCAAGTAAGGTAAATCCCAGCAGCAGAGTTGGAATCACGTATGCTTCCGAGTGGGGGTTTGACCCATGAATAGAGCTGTGAATTTGGGACTCTGCGAGAGGAAAATCCCTACAGCAGAGTTGGGCCTCCGAGTGGAGAAAATTGTTGGATCTCTTATTTTGATATATTTTGATGATAACAATCTAAAATGTGTGTACTAACATTTTTGCAGTACTCAAATCTATACGAATTGGCTCATCAAGCTCATATATTCAAGGTTCAAGTGAAGATACAAGTTTATTGAAGACATGTACTATTTAAGCTATGTAAACTCAGTGTTTCATGTCTTAGTTATTGTTGTAAAAAGCCTTGAACACAGACGCACACACTCACACCCTAGTATACTATCACAAAAACCCATATCTAGCTTGATTATACACTTTCATACATTGTTCAGACGACTTATGTTGATTATCCAGTCGATTAATGTGTTTTACAGAGGCTAGACAAGCTTCTGGTAACTTGTCCAGTCGAGTGATATATAGCTCCAATCGACTAATAGTTCACAGAATAGTGTCTCCAGTCGGCCTACTTCATTTCCCAGTCGACTAAGTTGTCTCAACAGACACTTATCAGTCGACTGATCCCTAATCCCAGTCGACTGATATGGCAGTTTTTAGCTGTTGTTTCTCTGAACTTGTTTAACTATTCCCTCCGTTCTAACAGCTATATTTTTTGAATTTGAATTGTCTTAAAACGGTTTTTCAGTTGCCAAAAGTCCTATAAATAGCTAGAGATTATTAGACTTCAAAACACAATTCATTTTCCTACTTCTTGACTTGAAAGTTTCTGAAATTTCTGTCAAGATACAAAAACTCTCTTCTTTGCAATAGTTCATTTCCAAACAACTTGTTAGGTTAGGTAGAAGTGAAACCCTATTAACCACAGCAAAGAACCATTTGTACTTCACATTCAAGGCTTGTGGGTTGAAAATTTTATAATCAGTGAAAGGTAAAATTCTTCTCAGTATAGAGAAGGGGTGTACATCATTGGCAAGGGTGTTTGTCAATGAGTGTACTTGTGTTGATTTTGTAGTTCTCAAAATCAAGAATAAGAAAAATCTCAAGTGGGGTTGCTTGGGGACTAGATGTAGGTTAAAAAAATCGAACCAGAATAAAATCTCTCATATTGCATTTGTATTTCTAAGTTTTATTCTGTGCACGTTTATTTTCTTACAAGTTATTTGCATTCCTTGTTTAGAATTTTTATAAACACTATTCACCACCCCCCCCCTCTAGTGTTTTAGTTGCCATATACAGGTTCTCACAAAAATCCCAGCAGCAGAGAGTGGAATTTGGTAGGGCTCTGAGAGGAGGAAATTCCTACAGCAGAGTTAGGCCTCCGAGTGGGAGAAATCCCAGCAGTGGAGGGATGATGCGCATACAAGCATGCAATGAAAACTTAAATTAAACGTTAGATGCAGTATTATAAGGAAACAAAAGGCATAAATTAAATGGAATGGGCCGACAAGACCATGTATGTCCAACTTTTAATCACAAGAAACTAATATGTCGAGGGGATAATCCAAACAAAGAAACTCTCAAGTATATATCATATGTCTCGTGCGATTATAGGCTAAACATACATAACCATGTATTCCCAAGATGAGTAACGCATGCACACATTCTCAAAAAAGATGATGTTTGCACAAAACCTAGGCGATTGTCTTCTCTTATGTCCTTGACACTTCCAGCCTATAACAAGGTTCTAAATATCGGATATCGGGATCGTATCGGATGGGGGTTTTTCATATCGGATATTGGATATCGGGGGAGATCGGGGATACGAGCGCATACCAGGCGTTCATATAGGACACTATATATAATGCAATACTGATAACTAAAAGTTGATTTAGTATCATAGATATATGCAAAGGCATTAAAAAATAATATAATTTGCACGCAGTCGTGCAATAAATAAGTTATTTCATACCGGGCGATATATCAGGTGATTTATCGACTCAGCCGATATTTAAAACAGGGGCCTATAATCACACAAAACTAGTACTTGGAGGGCATAATCCAAATAAGGAAACCCTCATGTACATACCATGTTTTTCATGCAATCTAGGCTCTTCGAAATGTTTACCTGCAAATTGAAAAAAGGTCTGAAGTGGGGGTGTCACCCATTGACAAATTAGATATGTCTACTCCGAGTAGGAAAAATTTTAGTAGCGGAGTCGGGCCTCCGAGTGAGGAAAATCCCATCAGCAAAGTCGGGTTCACAGTCGCTTTCAAGTAGGGAAAATCCCATCAGCGGAGTCGTAACCTCGGTAGGGACCTAAAAGGGGGCATCACCTATCAATAGATTGGATACATCTACTCTAAGTGGGGGAAATCCCAGCAGCGAAGAGGCGATCCGGACCTCCAAGTGGGGAAATCCCAGCAACAAAGTTAGGCCTCCGAGTAGGGGAAATCCCTTCAGTGGAGTCGGGTTCACAGTAGCTTTCGAGTGGGGAAAATCTAATCAACGGAGCTGTGACCTCGGTACAAGGTTCTAAATATCGAATATCGGAATCGTATCGGATGGGGGGTTTTCACATCGAATATAGGGTAGATATCGGGGATACACGCGCTTATTGGGCGTTCAAATCAGACACTATATATAATGAAATATTGATAACTAAAAGTTGGTTTAGAGTCATAGATATCTACCTAGTAAAAATGATGTAATATGCTTGCAAAGACAGTAAAAAACAGTGTACATTTGCACGCAGTCGTGCAATAAATAAGTTATTTCATATCGGGTGATATATCGGGTGATTTATCGGTCAATATCGGACGATTTATCGGTCGATATTTTAAATATCGGCCATTTTTTGCTGCAAACAATATGGCGAACGATTTCCCCATATCGTATCGCAGCTGGCAAAAAAAGAGATATCGGACGATATCTCGGCCGACTCGACCGATATTTAAAACAGGGCCTCGGTAAAGACCTAAACTAAGGTATCACCCATCGACATATTATGCGTCTACTCCAAGTGGAGGAAATCCCAGCAGCGGAGCGATGATCCGGTATGGACCCGACAGAGAAAAACTGCGTGGGGTCATCTGCCTGCGGGTCAGATGAGGGGAGCCTGTAAGCTAGTGTTTTGTGTTTTCGAGTGGGGGAAACTCCATCAACGAAACATCAAACGGGGACTCTGAGAGGGGAAATCTCTGCAGCAGAGTGGGACTCCGGTGAGAAAAATCCCAGCAACAGAGTTTCGATTCCCGTAAGCTAATCGTGAAAGGGCTCGTAGGCAACTCTGCGTTGTCAACTCTGAGTACGGGAAATCTCATCAGCAGAGCGTACAGACACAATCTCCGAGTGGGAAAAATCCCAGCAGCGAAAGACTGACTCCGAGTGGGAGAAATCCCAACAACAGAGTAATTCCGAGTAAGGAAAATCCCATCAACGGAACATTTAGACACGGTCTTCCGAGTGGGGAAAATCCCATCAGCGGAAAGACCGACTCCAAGTAGGAAAAATCCCAGCAGCGAAACATCTAGCCTGAAAGGACTGCAATGTTAGGAACAGAAATATCATTTTATTTAATATTGGAATGAAATACATGAAACTGAAATACAGAAAATGGTAGGAATAGGAGTACTGCTATGTCTCTTAAAAATGTGAAATCACTCAATTGCTTTTTATTGAACGGTCAGGTGTTGTGGCTGGATAGGTGGTGGAGCGTTGAGTTGTCCAGATCTGAAGGCTACTTCGAGAGTGAGGATGTACTCTTTGCGGATACCTTATTGGATGAGTTCTTTCAAGTACTTCTGGAGGGCCCAGTAATAGATGGTCGTGTATCCTTTGCAGGCATGGTAGGAGAAATATTCTTCTTCTCTGAGAAGAGAGGGATCGTACTGGTTGGTCTCGGGGGCCTAACCCACAGCTGGTCCTTGAAGGTGTTGAAGACCTCATTGATGGGGAGCCTCAACAAAGTAAAATGTTGTTCGATCGGATTGTAAATTCGGAGCAGATTTGGTCGAGCACCTGTCTCTTAAAGGCAGGCTGCCTCGGTTCTGATCTTGGACGTGAGCGGAGGCTTCGTGCGGAGACTTCAACTTTCCTCCGACGTCACCGTGCTTCGTGGTATGGTTGAAGGAAATTTTCACTGCTTTCTCTAGTTGGATGTAGGGCTGAATTCATGACAAGACCTCGTTCATCCGAGTGACACTGTGCTTGAGGAGGTGCTTGTACACGGGGTGAAAAACCTGCAGCCCGTTGATGAACGTGAGTGCAAAGACGTCATCAAACAGTTGGTGACTTTGAAGAGTTGGCTTTGAAAGAAGCCATTGTATGATTTGAGGATGTCGCTTTGCCTCATCTTGACGAAGAGGAGATGATGGATGTTCTTCTTGACCTCCTGACGAGATGTATACTGAGTGAGGAATGCTTTGGCTACCTCCTCGAAATTATGGAGAGAGCGAGGTGGCAAAGAGTAAAACCAATCTAATAACACACCTTTCAGACTAGAGGGAAAGTTGATGCACAAGAGTGGATCGTTGCGAGAATAGACAGCCATCTTGTCCCGAAAATGCCTGATGTACTAGACGAGATTGCTCCACCGGAGTAGAGTAGAAGGTTGGAGTTTGCATTTCAGGATGTCTTCAGAGAGAGGAGAGTCGGAAACTTTGGCAGCTAAAGGCGTTAGGTGGCCTTGCAGCCAGGCTTTCGTGATCCGTCTCTGGATCAGTTCGTCAAAGACTCAGAAGTCGAGAGATCCACCGACTTCAGGTTTGCTTTCTGACTCGTCAGTGGCTGGTTGTTATGGACAGCAGCGATTTGAGCCTGGAGTTAGTTGCTGAGGTATCTCAATGCCTCCTGCTCACGGATGGCATTCTTGCAGTCAAGAACCGCCTGCTCCTGATCATGAATCGCGATCTGATTGGGCTTGCTGTTCCTTCATCTGTTTTTTCATTTTGGCGAGCATCTGAAGGAGCTGGTCTTTGTGCCGCTGCGTTGACTGAATACTGGCGGTTGCTCCCTGAGGCGAGTAGGAGCCGGTGTCCTCGGTAGTATGTGGCTGATCATTGGTCGGTGGAGGGACCATGCCCTAACAGTTCTAATGGCCTTGCCTTTGGATGTTGCACCGTTGACGGCTCGCTTTCTTAAGGCCATCATCGATATGGAAAAGACTTTTTGAGGAAGATTTTTGGGTCTTTAGGGGAGAGATCTGAGTGTAAGGATTCAGATCTCAATGAAAACACCAGTATGTGGTAAAAATTTTCCGCTCCGGATAATCAGAAAGTCGATCCACACCACAAACAAAGGGGGTTTAGAATGTAAGTATAAAATGATGATAACACAGAAAAGAGGCCGACACAGAATTTTACGTGGAAACCCAAATCGGGGAAACCAAGGGAGAAAGAAAATCCACTATAGTCTACCAATTTACAAGGATTACAGGGAAAAATAGATATATTCTCTTGAAGCACCCTTCATATCAAAGCCCCTCGTCATTCCGTTTCTGGTGTTCCTTTGGTCTTTGTCTTTCGAGTTTGACTTTCAGGACTACCCCTTCATTACTCCCCATTTGGAGTGTCTCAGAATCAGGGTTGACTGTAGAAATGTTGGGAAGGCCTTGGTATAAGTCGGTCCAAAGAGGATGTAGGTCTGATCGTTCCGTCAAAGGATTCAAGTCTTGCCCCCTTTCTCGTTGGAGACTAGGGCCCATTTATACTGAGTTGTTGGTAGTGAATGAGAGCTGGCGGGGTTCCTATGGTTGCATGACCTTCATGTGCGGATTTTTGTAACGGCCGTGATTATGGATGCTGAACTGTTGGGATTACATGCAGGGAATTTCTTCATTTTCAATAAGTGTCCGCCTTGAATGCGAGGGTGTTACACATTTTCAACATAGGAGAGGGAAAGTGGCGTGATTGAAAGCAGAGATCTTGGCGGTCGCTACTGGGGACTCCGGGCGAAGTCGAAAATCTTAGACTGTAGGTGCTCCGGAGGGTGATGTCTTCGGGAGCTATGAACATCTTTGGGAGGATCCGATATGACAGAGGCTGCTGAATGATGCGGAAGCTTCGAAAGGGGAACTTAGATGCTTGCAAAGCATCTTAGTGAGGGTCAATTTTTTACCACTACAAGTGGCTAAACCAGTTTCCGACAACAATGTCCCACTCAGGAAACTCATACATAAAGTGTCTAGTAATTATGGTCCAGCTTTAACCATCAGAATCAATGAACCATGAAAAAAAACATATCAACTAATATACAATAATCATGTAAAAAAGGCACAACTCCCTTTTCATTTTTCTTCTCCCCTGACTGGAGTTCAGAACTTAAATACTAGAAGGGATAAGATACATTTCATATATAAGTACAACAATATATATGCACAAAAGTTAGGCAAGGGAAGCAAAATAGATAGTGAGAAGAGTGGGAGTGCGGATATTCACACCTAACAAATTAAGGCACCCACCAAATAATTAGAATAGTGCCATTATTTTTTGGACACATTTACCCCCACAGAAAAGTCCAAAATACCCTCCTTTGTTCGGTCATGGCTGAACGAATAGAGCTAAAATTGTTCGGCTAGCCATGGCCGAACAGCGCCACGAGGGGGAGGGAAGGGGGTTGGCTGTGTGGCACGGGGGGGAAATAGGGGGAAGTCGGGCCTTAGGAGGAGAGAGACCTTCCACCTTCTTCATCCTCCTCGCCCTCGTGGCCGAACAAGCGGTCGGGAGGGGGCGGGAGGGCAGGCGGGGAGGGCAAGATGGGGGAGGGGAAGAGGAGGAGCCAACGAAGGGAAAGGCGGGCGGGGAGAGGGAGGAAGGGCAGGAAGTGGGGAGAGGGGGAGGCTTTCCCCTCCACCTTCCTCCTCCTCGCTGCTAGTTTTGGCTATGAGGAGGAAAAGGAAGAAGGTGGAAAGAGGAAGGAGGTGGAGGGAGGGGGAAGGGGGAGGGGACAAGAGTGAGGATGGCGAGGGGGACGACGTGGGGGCGGCGGGCGACGTCGGCGAATGAGGAGAGGAGAAGAAGAGGGTGATTTGGATATTTTGAAAATTTTGGGGGGTGCCTTCATCTAGTTGGTGGGTGCCTTGATCTGGTGGGTGCCTTAATTAGTTTGTTGAGTCTCAATATCCGCACTCAAAGAGAGGCCAAGCATTTTCCTCATCGATAATGCCAAATCCTCTCATCCTCTATTTGACTTGTTTCATTCCTGATAGTTTTCCACACAATTATTCTACCTTTATTCATAACTATATTTCATAGTCGTGAAAGTAGCCAAGCAACTATTAACCAGTTGTACATTAATGTTCACGCACTCCATCTGTATGGTTCCCTTGAATAAGAACTAGCTTCTTCAATCACAATATCAACTGTTGTTCCTCTTCTATTTTTGTGGCACTAGAATAAACTTAATCTAAACCATAAAGGCAGTGGGATTTGTCAATTAGTAATTGTAACTGATTTTGGAAAATTAGAGAAGAAAAAATCTCCATCTCCAACACATTTTACATCTAAAAGCAACCCCCCTTCCGATTTACTACTTTTCAAGGTTTGTGGGACTTCTTATCTTTATGTTCATTATTAGGTTAGGTTTACTCAACCTCTTAAGGTGTCCATCGTCCATCCAGCAGTCCTTCAATCACTGTAATGGACTTCAATAACTAATAACTTCCTCAAACACAAAATCACCTGTTCTCTTCTATTTTTGTGGCACTATAATTTAATTTAAACCATAAAGGTATCGAGATTTCTCAATTAGCAATTGTAGCTGATTTCATGGAATATTAGATAAGGAAACATCTCTTTCTCCAACACATTTTACGCCTAAAAGTAACCCCCATGTATACTACGTTTCGATGCTTGTGGGACTTCTTATCTTTATATTTATTATTAGGTTAGGTTTACTCAACCTCTCCAGGTGCCCATCTTAACAGTCCTCCAATTGTCACAGTCATGGACTCCTCCGAAATTCGAGTTTCCCATTTCTCATGAATTTGGAGCTTCTGAACCTTGCTATTGTGAACTTTGACAGAGCTAGGGGAGAAGTTGGAATATAGTAGTGCTCAATGGATAGACTTTTAAATTTTATGGTGCTGATGATAAAGAATGAAATGGAGTACGCATTGTGGTCAGAAGTTCAAATGGCCTCCCAATCATGGCAGGAAAATAAGACCTGCTAATTTAACTTCATAACAAACAGAAATATGTGCTCTTTGATGGCCATCAATAGGTTGCTAATAATTATAAGGAAATCTGATGAAAGCAGGCTTTGGAATTCGTGGAAGCTACCATTCTTAAAGAACAATGCAAATGATGATATTGCCCAGTCTCCGGTCATAAACTAGAACCTTTAAACTCGCATTGCCTCCAAAAGACCAGCACTTAAGTGTGCTTTTACAGGAAATAGTGAATTTGGAGAGAGATCACTACAGGCTCAACCAAAAAGGAATGCTTGGAATATTATCATTAACCAAAGAAGAAGAATATAGCGCGAGCATGGAAATGCATATTCTCTATTTTACTTTCTTTTTTATAACCTGTTTATTTTAGTGCTTCATTAAGTATAATTGATTAATAACAGTAAAGTGTACAAAGTTGAGAAAGGCTTTTTAAATCCTTCTCGTATCAAAGATTATGCAGCATAATTCATTGTGTCATCAATTATTAGAGGATATATTGTTGGGTATTCTGCTTAACAAGAATCAATCTGACAACTAATCAAGATCACTGAGATATCCAATCTAATTGGCCAGGTCGGCAAATATCAGGTGGGAGGTTTTCCGTTCAATAGAACGTTCCTTAATTTAAGAACCACCTTTCAATTTCCTTCCTTGGTTAAAGCACCAATTAGACTGAATCCAAGTCAGTCTCGATATACTATAAAGTATATTTCCTGTATAAAGGACTTAGTCCACTTATACAGTATCACTTAGACTGAATCTAAGTCAATCTCGATATACTGTAGAGTATATCCCCTGTATAAAGGACTTAATCCACTTATACAGTATTTGAAGTGAGGTACGCTTAGAGCGAATCTCCTTAAGACAATTACGTCCCCCGCACCGGTGCTAACGGGATAATGGACGCTGGTCTCCCAAGATACAACACTTCTTCACGGTATTTGGATAGCACTACCAAATCACCGTACGGTCGAACCGTAGTCAACCAGTACCTTCACAGGATCGTTGAAGCAGCGGTACAAGGACAAATTTCAACTGAATATTTGCCTTTACTCTTTGGAGGAGCACCCACTGTTGAGGACGATGGAAGGTTGAAGAATATTCTTCTTCAGAAGTCTTAGATTCAGACAACAATTTTATAAAAGAATCTGTTGAATTTTCTAAGCCTTCTTTCAGAACGAATTTTGCAGAATCTCCTTTGGAAGTTGCTTCGGATTCCCACTTCTCGCTGGAAGTCGCTTTGGAACTCTACTTCCCAGTTCAGAACACAGGCTTGCTTCTGCTTCAGAAAAGAGAGAGTTGTTTACTTGGTGTGTTTCCAATTGAGAATCCGGAGCGCTATTTATAGCGCTCTAGGAGGGGCCAACGGGTCTGAACCCAACGAAAGGTTGCAACCTTTCGACCCAACAGTCACAACTGTTGGTTGCCCAACTGACGCACCCAACAGTCACAACTGTTGGCAGTCCAACAGTCGCAACTGTTGGCATTCCAACAATTTAGTCCCATTTAGGCTTTGAATTAGGCAATCTTTAGACTTGAATATCTCATTCATTCGAAGTCGGAATTGAACATGTGAATATACCACGTTCATCCCCAATGGAAGGAGAACACACTCCAACCATCATCCAATTGATTCGATCAACGGATCTCGCCATAATTCAACTCAAAGATTCGCATTCATATTCTTCAATTCCAACAATCCCCCACAATGAATGGAGAATTCAAGGAAATGACACACAAAGAGACTGACTCTATTGTGAAAGGTACTTGAGAAAAGAAACTGCATAAGGATAGGTGAATTAGGTCTTGAACCTTCCATAGCGAAAGCTTTATCGGACTTACTGGCTAATCAGTGAACTAGGTCTTGAACTGTTAGCCGTTAGTGTAAGCCAAGTCAACAAGCTTCACACAGTAACTTTCCAAATCAACTTTGGTTCTCTGTTGTGTCCGTTTTGGCCCTGGACATTCTTGGTTTCAGAGAGTATCTTTAGGGAATAACAGCCTCCATAGAGATTCCCAAAGAGCCGACCCAACTCTATACTCACATAGGTGATGGACCTATTAAGAGTAGTCTACTCTACTCCACTTGTTTAGTAACAAGATATAGGCATCATTAAAAGCGTTAAGCTTATCCTTAACCCACTTGTAGAAAAGCACTTATGTGCACCATAGGAATGGATTGGAGTCAAGCTCACAAGTGCTTACTTGCTGAGTCAATCATAACTAGTTTTTCCTCTTGAACTTAGTCCGTGGGATCTCCAGTCGCTAAGTGAGGTTTCCATTAAGCTGACTCGGTAAGGTTAGGCTTTTAGACCCATTCCCCTCGATGCGCAGTTTATACGCTCTCCACTTAAACCTTTAGTAAGCGGATCCGCTAAATTATCCTTTGACGATACAAAGTCAATAGAGATAATTCCATTTGAGAGCAACTGCTTCACGGTATTATGTCTACGACGAATATGTCTAGACTTACCGTTGTATATCACATTTTGTGCCCTAAATATAGCTGCTTGATTGTCGCAGTGTATACATATAGCGGGCACTGGCTTTTGCCATAACGGTATATCTTCTAAGAATTGTCGAAGCCATTCTGCTTCTTCTCCAGCCTTATCTAAGGCTATGAATTCCGATTCCATAGTGGAACGGGCAATACATGTTTGCTTAGAAGATTTCCAAGATACCGCTGCTCCTGCTAGAGTAAATACGTATCCGCTAGTTGATTTTGATTCCTCAGAATCTGCAATCCAATTAGCATCACTGTATCCTTCCAGTACAGGAGGATACTTTCCATATCTCAAGGCATATTCCTTGGTATGTGATACGTAACCCAATACTCGTAGTAGAGCGGTCCAATGTAGATCACTAGGATTACTAGTATATCTACTTAACTTGCTTACAGCGTAAGCAATATCGGGTCTAGTGCAATTCATTAAATACATTAGACTTCCGATAATCTGAGAATACTCCAACTGGCGTATTCCAGTTCCTGTATTCTTATGAAGGTGGATGTGTGGGAGAAAAGGATTTGTATTCTCTTTTATCCCATGATCCTTGAATCTTTCTATCATCTTATCCACGTAGTGAGATTGAGATAGACTGATTCCATCTGGTGTTCTAGTAATTTTAATTCCTAAAATTACATCAGCAACCCCCAGATCCTTCATATCAAAACAGTTGGATAACATTCTTTTAGTGGACTTAATAATCTCAATATTAGTCCCAAGTATCAACATGTCGTCTACATAAAGACAAACAATGATACATGCATCTCCAACTGTTTTAGTGTAAACACACTTATCGCATTCATTGATAGTGAATCCATCTTTAATCATGACACTATCAAATTTCTCATGCCATTGTTTTCGAGCCTGCTTTAAACCATATAAAGATTTTACCAATTTACACACCTTGTGTTCTTGATTCTTGACTATAAATCCTTCAGGTTGCTCCATATAAATCTCTTCATTTAATTCACCATTTAAGAATGCAGTCTTGACATCCATTTATGGATATCTAAGTTGTGCAATACTGCAATCGCAATCAACATCCGAATGGACGTTATTCTTGTTACTGGTGAATAAGTATCGAAGTAGTCAAGTCCTTCTTTTTGCCGATAACCCTTGGCTACTAATCTAGCCTTGTACTTATCGATAGATCCATCGGGTTTTAATTTTCGTTTGAAAATCCACTTACACCCAATTGGTTTACTTCCAGGAGGCAAGTTTACCAATTCCCAAGTATGATTACTTAGTATGGATTCTATTTCGCTATTTATAACTTCTTTCCACATTTGTGCTTCTGGGGTTGACATAGCCTCTTTAAATGTTTGAGGCTCGCTCTCAATAGCATATGCTATGAAATCTGGACCAAAAGATTTTGAGATTCTAGATCTCTGACTTCTTCTTGGTTCAGTTTCCGCATTAACAATTGGTTCCTCGGGGCTTTCGTCCCTGAACGCCATCTCGTGTGTTCTTTTCCCAGAAGTCTTATCTGCTTCCCGTATGTACGGAAAGATGTCTTCAAAGAACACAGCATCTCGAGATTCGATAATCATGTTTACATGAATATCTGGTATTTCTGATTTATGAACCAGAAATCTATAGGCACTACTATTCAAGGCATAGCCTATGAATATGCAGTCCATAGTTTTTGCTCCCAACTTAGTCTTTTTAGGTAATGGTGCTAGCACCTTTGCAAGGCACCCCCACATTTTGAGGTAATGGTAGGAAGGTGTCCTTCCATACCATAACTCGAATGGTATAAGACCAAGTTTCTTGTGGGGTACTCTATTTAGAATATGATTTGCAGTTAATAGAGCTTCCCCCCACAAGTTCTGCGGAGCTCCAGAACTTACGAGCATGGAATTAACCATCTCCTTCAAAGTTCTGTTCTTCCGTTCAGCAATTCCATTCTGCTGAGGAGTGTATGGTGCTGTAGTTTGATGTATTATACCAAAACTAGCACATAACTCACTAAAATCATTTGATTCATATTCTCCGCCTCTATCGGATTTTAGAATCTTGATTTTCTTGTTGAGTTGATTCTCAACTTCGGCTTTATATGTTGTAAACATATTTATTGCCTCATCTTTACTGTTTAAAAGATACACATAACAGTATCTTGTACAGTCATCAATAAAAGTAATGAAATACTTTTTACCGCCTCTAGTTGGCATAAACTTCAAGTCACATAGATCGCTATGAATTAACCCTAAAGGTTCTGTATTTCGATCTATTGAGTGAAATGAATTTTTAGCCAACTTGGCCTCAACACAAACCTCACACTTGCGAATTTCTTCCAAGTTGAGTTTAGGAATGTATCCCAGATTAGACAAGTTCTTCAAAGACTTGTAATTTACATGCCCTAATCTAACATGCCATAAATTAGGAGACTCAAGCAAATAAACAGAAGAATTTCCTTTATTTATTAGCTTTGGGTACAAATACACGGACTTTTTATCAACCACTGCAACATTGGCTTTAAAAAGTCCATCAACAAGATAGCCCTTACCCACATACATCCCTCCCTTAGTAAGTACAAATTTGTCGGATTCAAATACCATTCTAAATCCCTTCTTACTAAGTATTGATCCGGAGATCAAATTCTTGCGGATGTCTGGAACATGAAGCACATCGTTAAGAGTAAGCTCTTTCCCCGATGTCCACTTCAGGATGACCTTGCATTTTCCTTCAACCTTTGAGACGGCTGAATTCCCCATGAATAGTTGCTCATCTTGCTCTAGCCTTTGATATTCTGAGAATAACAATTTCTCCGAGCAGATGTGCCGAGTAGCTCCCGTGTCTACCCACCAATCTTTGTTATTGGTTGTCAGATTCACTTCTGACACCACAGCTGAAAAACTTGGTGATTCATGGTTGGTCATGTTTGCCTGTGGGTGGCTCTTCTTGTTCCCCTTAAGACGGTTGCGACATTCATTAGCTTTATGTCCTTTATTGCAGACATAGCAGGTTCCTTTGAAGCGCATGCTTTTGCCGTCTTGGGCCTTGCCTTTGTACCCCTGGGATGACTTCTTCCGCTTCAAGCCTTTGGAAGTAGACGCTTTCCCTTTGAGTCCTCGATCACATTAGCTTTTGCTTCGTAAGAGTTCTTGCTGGTCCTTTTCTCGGACTTGCGGTTGTCCTCCTCGATACGAAGCCTCACAATGAGATCCTCCAACTTTAGCTCCTTTCGCTTGTGCTTCAGGTAATTCTTGAAGTCTCTCCACGCAGGTGGGAGCTTCTCCACGATTGTTGCAACCTGAAAAGTTTCAGGAAGAATCATACCTTCGGCCTCTATTTCGTGCAAGATAAGTTGGAACTCTTGCACCTGACTGATGACAGTCTTGGTATCCACCATTTTGTAATCCAGAAATCGTCCTACGACGAACTTCTTGGTACCAGCATCCTCAGTCTTGTATTTCTTGTCAAGACTGGCCCATAACTTCTTTGCCGTAGTGATTGGACTGTAGACATTATAAAGAGAGTCATCCAGTCCATTAAGAACATAATTTCGGCAAAGGAAGTCACATTGAGTCCATGCATCAGTTGCAGGCTCTGGTGGATCTTCTTCCAGGAATCTGGCCAGATAAAGAGTGGTCAAGTAGAAGTACATCTTCTGTTGCCACCTCTTGAATTCTGTGCCATCAAACTTTCCTGGCTTCTCCGGCTTCGGGTTAGGAAGTGGAGTAGGCATCAAACCTTGGAGCGGTATGTTTGTTGCCTTGCTGGAGGTATCTTGATTTGTCTCAGACATTCTTTCTGCAAGTTCAAGCAGAACAGAAGTAAGAAACTATAATTGTCTTAAGATTGTTGGGTATTCTGCTTAACAAGAATCAATCTGACAACTAATCAAGATCACTGAGATATCAACAATCTAATTGGCCAGGTCGGCAAATATCAGGTGGGAGGTTTTCCGTTCAATAGAACGTTCCTTAATTTAAGAACCACCTTTCAATTTCCTTCCTTGGTTAAAGCACCAATTAGACTGAATCCAAGTCAGTCTCGATATACTATAAAGTATATTTCCTGTATAAAGGACTTAGTCCACTTATACAGTATCACTTAGACTGAATCTAAGTCAATCTCGATATACTGTAGAGTATATCCCCTGTATAAAGGACTTAATCCACTTATACAGTATTTGAAGTGAGGTACGCTTAGAGCGAATCTCCTTAAGACAATTACGTCCCCCGCACCGGTGCTAACGGGATAATGGACGCTGGTCTCCCAAGATACAACACTTCTTCACGGTATTTGGATAGCACTACCAAATCACCGTACGGTCGAACCGTAGTCAACCAGTACCTTCACAGGATCGTTGAAGCAGCGGTACAAGGACAAATTTCAACTGAATATTTGCCTTTACTCTTTGGAGGAGCACCCACTGTTGAGGACGATGGAAGGTTGAAGAATATTCTTCTTCAGAAGTCTTAGATTCAGACAACAATTTTATAAAAGAATCTGTTGAATTTTCTAAGCCTGAATCTCCTTTGGAAGTTGCTTCGGATTCCCACTTCTCGCTGGAAGTCGCTTTGGAACTCTACTTCCCAGTTCAGAACACAGGCTTGCTTCTGCTTCAGAAAAGAGAGAGTTGTTTACTTGGTGTGTTTCCAATGAGAATCCGGAGCGCTATTTATAGCGCTCTAGGAGGGGCCAACGGGTCTGAACCCAACGAAAGGTTGCAACCTTTCGACCCAACAGTCACAACTGTTGGTTGCCCAACTGACGCACCCAACAGTCACAACTGTTGGCAGTCCAACAGTCGCAACTGTTGGCATTCCAACAATTTAGTCCCATTTAGGCTTGAATTAGGCAATCTTTAGACTTGAATATCTCATTCATTCGAAGTCGGAATTGAACATGTGAATATACCACGTTCATCCCCAATGGAAGGAGAACACACTCCAACCATCATCCAATTGATTCGATCAACGGATCTCGCCATAATTCAACTCAAAGATTCGCATTCATATTCTTCAATTCCAACAATCCCCCACAATGAATGGAGAATTCAAGGAAATGACACACAAAGAGACTGACTCTATTGTGAAAGGTACTTGAGAAAAGAAACTGCATAAGGATAGGTGAATTAGGTCTTGAACCTCCCACCTGATATTTGCCGACCTGGCCAATTAGATTGTTGATATCTCAGTGATCTTGATTAGTTGTCAGATTGATTCTTGTTAAGCAGGATTCCCAACATATATTATCAAAAATTGCAAAAGTTTCTCATTTATAATCAAGAAATATAAACTCAACCATGCATGAGATACATGGTTAGATGCAATCTGTCTGATGATGACAAAATACAAGAAGAAAAACATAAATCAGAGATATTACTTAGGTAAGAGAAAAGAATTGCATGCATGCAATTACTGAACTCAGAGTGCAAGGTCAAAACAGAAGAACTCCTAGCGATTTAGACAAACTGTGATGGAGTCCCAATAAGCAAGATATTTCTCAGAAAGTAATTACTCAAGAAGCATCCTAGTTGAATATACAGGAATAATTAGCACTATCAAGTTGCACACTTTGTGGAATGCACGAAATTAACAAGTGATGAAGCAGATAGAGAGAGAAAACATTACCTCCTGCGCTTGCTGTTTTTCCCTTTCCTCAAGTATTTTCTCCAAACTCTGCTTCTCACCTTCTAATCTGGCCACAGCATCCTCCCGCTCTTTAATTGCCTTGGCAGCAGCTGCGGCAGCCTTCTCCGCGATCATCTGCTCCCTCCTCTTTCTCCTCTCTTCCCTTCTTTGCCTCTCATCCTCTGAATCACTAGTTCCTGAGTCGCTCCCGAAGAACTTCCTGATAATTCGTCATCTTGAACAAGATAAGAACTTTTTGTAACATCAGCAGCTGCAGCGGCCATGTCGTCGTCATCCTTCTTCTTCTCATGGCCAATCGCCTCCTCCTCCTCCGACAATTTTTTCTTCTTCCCTGCTGCAGCAGCTTGTTCACTGCACACGGAGGGCGATAGGGCCTTCTCTTTCTTTTCCAAGACTGGTGATGGCGGAATCAAGGGTTTCTTATTGTTCCTCTGATCTTCCTCTCACTAGGAGATGCAAGAGGGACGACTGGATTGGGGGAGCTGAGAAGCTCGGTCCAGTCAATGACGGCTGGATCTGGGGGTTGGGGTTGCGATTGATCTGTTGTTGCTGTATCAGGAGGAGGAAGAAGGATCGGAGATGGCGACGGAGAAGGTGGTGATGGAGAGAGTGGCGACGGCGATTGCGGCGGAGGCGGCGATGGAGACTTTTTGGGGAGCTGGTACGGAGAGGGGAGCGGAATCGATCTCTTGGGGAATTCGTCGCCGTTGTCGTTATCAGAGGCGGATGGAGATTGGAGCTTCTCGTTCTTTCCCAGAGATGCAGCTTGCTGATCGATCTAATGATTTTACACAAGGATGAGAGTAGTGGAATGATGAAGATGATGGTGAAGAGAGGAAGAGGAAGAGGAATGTAATGTTATCTTGCCTGTTGGAGGAATGTTTCGGCGACCTTGAGCTTGGAGGAGATCCAGCCTGCCATGGCTGCTTCCTTCCGCAGATTTTGCCCCACACCAGCGGCAGTGGCAGCGGCCAAAACCAACCATTAGTAGCTGTGAGCTGGTGCGGGCTCGATTGTTCGCCCGAATCCGGCCCGAAATTTCGGGTTTGGAGCAATTGGGTCGAGGTCGGGTCAAATTTACGCCGACCCAACTATAATTGACCCATACGGTCACACTCGACCCATTTAACTAGTGTACAGCTTGGCGATGAAAACCAACCGAATGGTATACCGAGTGGTGGAGAGGAAAGGAGGGATGAGAAAGCGAAGAAGAACATTGGCAGAGCGGCGGCGACGGCTCTCTCTCCGGCAATGGCTCCCTCCCTCTCTCGCTCTCGCTCTCTCCTAGCTCTGTCGCACAGAACTAGAGACGGATAGACGGATAAAATTTGTATATGAGTCACGGGAGAAAAAATTCCTCCGGTCGGTTTTGATAAACAAATGTACATAATCGGCTCGGAATTTAACAGGTCAACCTGGCTCAACCTGATTAACCCATTTATTAAACTTCATACGCTGTAAAATGATTCAAATCAAATAAAACACATAAGGAGACAAATAATATCATTAAGATCAAAGTTTAGAAACAAAATTTCAAGTAATATTAAGTAAAATCATGATACTTACGAGTTTACTTTTTAGTTCCTACAGGCTAAGATTTCTTAAGCTATAAGCCATGACTCAAATAAATGGGTCATAGGTAATTTAAAAGGCTCTTGTTCGAAACCACACCCGACAAAGATCTTAAAACACTTTTAATGAGGTGAATATGGTTGACATAAATATATTGTAATCTCGAATAACAATTGAATGAAACAATAGAGGATATATTTTATGTGGTTGCAGCTCTTATGTCATGCACGGCTTCTCAAAATACACGGAAACAGTATGCGATAAGACTTGACGACCCATATACGCGAGGAGAATACCTCATATATATACGCTAAGCCTACTGTAATATGAGCAAGTATGTAAGTCAACTACGATGACATAACAACCACTGCAATATAACATATAAATTTTTGCACAAAGATACATTATTCCAAGAATAATCGATAGAATAAATGCTGAGTCCAATCAATATAGGTGTCGTGGTCGAATCTCGACCCCACAAGAAATCATGACACGTGTCCTGCCTAGGGATCATCGCTTACTACCAGCAGGCCACCAGCGTAGCTATAAATCACCTAGAGGGGGGTGAATAGGTGATAGGCTAATCTAATGGTCAATAATGCGGAATTAAAACTTATTAAACTAAACACCACGTATAACACAAGAGTGTAGCCGGATTCCCCGTGAAGGGCTCTGGACTAACTCCTCAAGATTCCTCTAAATAAGAGTCGAGGTGCCGCGTTGGCTCTCTTGGTTGAATACAAGTGTTAGCAAACAATCCCCAAGCATATAACAATTAATCACACAATATATATATCAAGCATATAAAGATGAAAGCAATATAAGCATGAAAGATATAAAGACAAAGAGATAGAGAGAGCAATCGCGAACACGGGAGATTTGTTTCGAGGTTCGAGCACACTTGCTCTACATCCCCGCTTTCAACATTATGAAGGATTTCCACAAAATCGATCTCACCGGATCACTCGGTGCCGCAACACCTACAAGCTCTTGGACCCCCTAGTCCCGTACACACCGCAAGCCCACTAGCTCGCCGAGGCCGCACCTCAAACAAAGAGTTCACACACGAACTCGAAACACTGCGAACACACTTGTCCGCCTCCTCAAAGCAAAGAAGAAGTCTTTGGTGATCAAACCTTTGATCACCTAAAAACAAGAACACTCCTATAGGATGAATATATCAACGGGTTGCTCAAGTGTTTGTGAGAAAAATAAGGATGGAATTTGTGGAAGAAAACTCAAGAAAATCACTTTGAAATACTCTTGATAAAACTCCCCTTTTAATTGGAAATATTTGCTCTCTAAACAAGTGGGAAAACCTCTAAATGGAGTTGGAAAAACTAGCTCAAAAACCACTTGAAAATCTTATATAAAACAGCCCCAAAAGCCCCAATTTATAAGGCTAGAAAAACTAGCCGTTGGGAGCCAGATTGGCCTGTCGGTCGACCGCCCGGTCGACCGGCCAACGGTCAGATTTCTGACCGTTGTGCCAGCGGTCGACCGGCCTGGTCGACCGAGGCCCTGGAACAGAGAGCAGAGCTCTCTGCCGGTCGACCGGCTTTCCAGAGAGCAGAGCCTCTGGCGGTCGACCGGCCTCCAGCAGTCCTGGCGTGCACGTTTTGTGCACGTCGGTCGACCGACCCGGTCGACCGACTTCAATCTCGGTCGACCGGTCCGGTCGACCGGCAGAAGCCAGGTCATGTCATTTTAGGAATTAAAAACTTGGTATTTTTCTTTAGATAAAATCCCATAAAATTACTAAAAAATCTACAAAAATAGTTTCAGTATTAAACTTTGATATACAAACATGTTGAGCAAAATCAAAACATGTTACAAACATTTTGAACTATTTTTGTAATTTAGAAATTTTGGCTAAAAATAAAAACTGTATTTTTCCAAAATTGGTTTTTCCAAAACTTCTCCAAATACAAAAACAAGATATTTTAAACACTTTGAAAGCATAGAGTGTATGGATATGATCCACTACACAAACATGGTGAAATATCTATGTTTTTGACATTAAGCTCTAAATTTGGTTTTGGTTAAATACATGTAAACTTGAATACCAAAAATCAAACCGGTATTTTTCAAAAATGAAAACTTTTCTTGTATTTTTTCAAAATAAAAATTCTTTTATGAAAACACATCTAAATCAAGAGTGTGTGTGTGTGTAAGATATACTTGAGCAATCCACCAACTATTCTATCCTTTACATTTTATCTAAAAAACAAAATCTTATAAAAAAAAAAACCTAGACATAAGTCTTCATGAAGTCTTCACTTGAAGTCTTCTCATCTTCTTGACTTGGTCCAAACTCGATCCAAAGAGCTAGACTCCTCTTGAGTACTTGATATGGTCTTGATGCACAAGCTCTTGAATCAAACCGTGTTAGCTCCAAAACTTGACTTTAAATCCTTTGTTGAAGCTACACACCTAATAAGATCTTGATCACAAATCTGAGACTAAATAAACACAAGATCATTAGTACTATAACTACATGAGTTGATCATCATCAAAACTAGAGTGATAGGCCTTTGGGCCAACAATCTCCCCCTTTTGATGATGACAAAACTCATGGAGTTATATATGCATGGTTAAAGTAAAGCTTCAAAGAAGCTCCCCTTAACTCATGCATAACATAAACAACTAAATATGCAATGAAAGCTCATAAACATGTATGCAAATATATGGAGATAAACATGCATAAAAAAGCATGAAACACATCAAATCTTTTTCTCCTATTTGCGACACAAAACATATATGCATAAACATAAATACTTCTTTCCCTTTATGAATAAAGCAAGGAAAACTTGCATATATACTAAAATACTTCTCCCCCTTTTTGTCAATCATCAACAAAGGGGTTAAAGTAAAAAACAAAACCAATAAATTCTTCTCCCCTTTTTGTCCGAAACAAAGAATCAATAAAGGGGTAAACTCAAATCAATCAATAAAGGATATATGCTATATACATTCATGAAGAGGAAGACGCAAAGTTAACTTCCCTACATATATGCATTTCATGAAGAAGGGATGACAAGCCCTAATTCACATAACACATAATATGCAATGCATAAGAGGAGATGTGAAGCGCCCCCTACACACGTGTACCGCATAAAGAAGAGTTGTCAAGCTCCTCAATATAGGATACACTCAACATGAATCTATATGTAGAAGAGATGTTAAGCTCCCCTTGCATATAGGCAATACACATCAAAACATCTTTAATTCAAATTTCTTAATAAAACAAAATTTTGAATTTTCTCAATAAAAACAAATTTGAGATATCTTAGTAAATCAAATTTTAAGATATCATATAAACAAAAAATTTTAAGGTACCAATTGTAGTCAAATTTAAGATACCAATTATTGTAAATAAACATTACAAATTTTGAATTTTAATCAAAAATAGAATCATATTGATACCAATTGAAAATTATTGCACATATTTGATATCAATAAAAGTACCAATTTTAAAAATAATGCGTAAGCTTATTAAACAATCAATTGAGAAACCAATTGAAAATAAGGATTGAATCAAGCTTAGCATAAACATACTTTGTGCTAATTAAGCACAAATAAATCATATATATGTATGAAAAGAGAATATTATTTGAAATGAAGCATACATATATAGGAAACAAAATATGAGTATATACAAAATAAAAATACCAATTGAGATCAAGTATATAACTCATAAACTTCCACCCATTATATGCTCAAGATAAAAGATTTTTTAATTAAGCTTACAAGGCATAATCGCCCATCCATCCTCCCATAGAGGTGTTGGTAGGGGTTTTCAAAATTAGAGTTTGAAAAAATTTTTAGTATAGAAAACACTACCAAACGAAGAATACTTAACTAGTTAAAATAATTTTAAAAAACTAGTTAAAGATCCTTCAAAACATGAAATCAAATCATATGTTTTTCATGAATCATACCAAATACACAAGAGTTGACACTCGAAATCTATAAGGCTCAAAAATAGTCATGAAACAAAGTCATGACAAAACAAATAAAGTGTGAGTGTTCAAAAATCATGTAAATAACATTTTCATGAAAATAATCAATAATGCTCAAAAACAAACATGAATTTTATCAAACAAATCATGAAAGTTCATTTTTCATATAAAGATGAAAATCATAAAAATTCATTTTTCATCTTAAAAACAAACTTCTAGGTATATGTATGTTTTATCCAAAACTAATAATATGCATACATATCCCAAACATAAAAAGAATCCATAATGTAAATTGCATGAAGGCAAATGACTCATGGGGTATACATGTATATTTATTAGATTTGAATACAAACTACATATACATGAAGTAAAACATGAAAATAGGCAAAACAAGTGTAAATGAGAGAATCATCAAAACTAGGCTATACATGTGCATATAGTGAGTACAAATGAACAATGAAGTGCAAACGTATATGAATCAAATGTTGCTCACTATTTGTACACGTATAAATTCAAGTTTTAATAAAAACTACATTAAACTAGTATTTACCACATGAAGCACAAAAATGAACATGCTAAAAATATCATATATGAACAAGCATGTAAATAAATTAGGAGTTTAGAGATAGTTACCAAACCAAAGAATTATACTCTAAATCTCAAAACATGGTGGTCGTCCCACCAAACCTCCTTGATAGCGGTGCATCAATATGTGTCCATCATGTCCATGTGTATCCACCACCATCAAGGCACTTTCCCTCTCACGTTTTGTGAGAGCCCGCACCTACATCAAAAACACAAGGTGGGGATTTTGGTACCCATTTTCTTTTGGGTCCTTGAGGGTTAGCTTTGTAAGGAACCCAAACATTTTCCTTATTAGCAAAATTAATATGATGTATCTTATCAAAACAAAACTTTGCTAAATGGCCTTTGCGGCCACAATGTGTACATTTGTACACCTTAGGATGCATATGTGTATGAGTGTGGTCATGGCGTGCAAAATGTGCATATACATGAGGGTGATGTGCATGAATATGTGGAGTTTGTTTCTTTGAAAACAAGGACTCCAATTTCTTATGATTAAATGCACAATTGCTCAAAGTTGAGCTTAAACAATCAATTCTATTTTCAAAAATTTGACCTCATTTTTATCAATAGTGGCATGTAGTGCATGGTGAGAATGAGAATCATTATTCTTTTTTTTTAGAAACATTTCCTTTTTCTTTTTCAATAATTTTTTTTTATAGAAGTGTTTTCATTTAAGGCAACTTCCTTTTGTTTTTCACCAAAACAATTTTATTTTTCAAAGTAGTGTTTTCTTCACAAAGATCGTTTAATTTAGAAAGTAAGGAAACATTTTCATTTTTCAAAGATTCATTTTCTTTTGAAACATTTTTAAATTTTCTTGTAAAGAATCTTTTCTTTTTAACATGCAATCAATTTGTTTTTCATTTTCTTATTATCTTTCTAAGCATGTCATATTTTTCAAGAAGTTGTTGACAAAAAGATGTAAGCTCATCATAAGACATATCAACATCTTCATCTACCTCGGATTCGGTAGTTACCTCAAGGGGGTTATCCCCTTGGACCATGTAGCACACGTTGGAAGCGTCACTTCCAACATCTGAGTCGCTCCCCGCATAGTATTGTTCTTGTTCGCCGAGGGAGACGATAGTGTTCCAAACTACAAAAGCCGAATCAATATTAGAAACCCTAGATAAATATTCATCATTTAGGGTACTTTTCAAAGCATGAATGGCCTTTGCATTAGCCTCAATATACTTGCTATTATTAACATATGAATCTTTAATTGTAGCAAGATAAACATGAAAGCCTAGGCCTTTGAGGTACAAAGACATCTTAACCTTCCAAGTTTGGATGTTAAGAATGTCAAAGGTGGGTGGTGACATGAAGTCCATGGTGTGTGTACAAATATTGTGATTAGCCTAAAAAATGAGGATCTTTAACTCTAGGTTGTAAGACCCAAATCAAGAGCACTTGGCTCTGATACCAATTGTAAATCACCTAGAGGGGGGTGAATAGGTGATAGGCTAATCTAATTGTCAATAATGCGGAATTAAAACTTATTAAACTAAACACCACGTATAACACAAGAGTGTAGCCGGATTCCCCGTGAAGGGCTCTGGACTAACTCCTCAAGATTCCTCTAAATAAGAGTTGAGGTGCCGGTTGGCTCTCTTGGTTGAATACAAGTGTTAGCAAACAATCCCCAAGCATATAACAATTAATCACACAATATATATCAAGCATATAAAGATGAAAGCAATATAAGCATGCAAGATATAAAGACAAAGAGATAGAGAGAGAGCAATCGCAAACACGAGAGATTTGTTTCAAGGTTCGAGCACACTTGCTCTACATCCCCGCCTTCAACACTATGAAGGATTTCCACTAAAATCGATCCCACCGGATCACTCGGTGCTGCAAACACCTACAAGCTCTTGGACTCCCTAGTCTCGTACACACCGCAAGCCCACTAGCTCGCCGAGGCCGCACCTCAAAC